>JAOTQE010009013.1:0-11108 GCA_025631205.1 Nesometra sesokonis | reverse complement strand
AAATCACGAAATTTTCCGTCTACATTGGGGTGCGTCTTATACAAAGGTGCGACTTATACACCGAAATATACGGTATTCCCGTCTATTAATACCATATACCGTACAGCAGAGTGTCGCCGATGAATATGAAAAGTGAAATCATTACTCCCATTAGATATCTCAGCATCAACATCATCATCATATAGTGATTAAATGATATTTCAATGTCTTGTGTAGGTGTCTATAGCCACAACACTGACAGAGATTGGTGTGTGACGGACTGAAGGCTGAAGATACACCATGCCATATAGTTGAACCCAGTGCTTGCAGAAGATCACCACCAGGTGGTTTTCTAGTTTGATGTATGGTGGAGAAAGCAAGATTTAATTTATCACAAGAAGGTTCATCATCCATTAATAAAATACATAAGAAAGATTATTTGGTTTTTTCTCAAACAAAAATATTTACACAGAATATGTTGTCATTGTTTGTCATATATATTTATTCTTAAGTATATAATACAATTTTTCAATCAGATCAACAAATAAAAAAAAATTAAAAAAACTGCCAAAAAGTATCCTGGTTGTGGGCATGAATGCAAGGATGATTCATCACCCAAACCCCCTCTCTCGTCCTGTTGGAGATGATACAGGTTTCAATACCTCTCAAGGATTTCTTCAAATAGGTATATGCATGTTCATCCAAACCCATAGTGATTTCCCTGAACACAGTCAATACGCCATTACAAGGTAGCTGTCAGTTAGAAATACATTTTGTGGTCCGAAACACGTCAAATATGACTATATACATCAATATGCATTGGAGATAGTGTAAGTTTAAAAAAGTGCCGCATAGGTTTAAAGCGCATACTCATTAATAAGATAAAATTTATTGGAATTCACTTTTAAAACAGTGGCACTCGTTCGTTTCCGAAAGGTGCATCCATATAACATAAACATGAAACATAACATAAATATCTTAAATCTTACAACATACAGTAAACAATGATAATAGTTGCAATAAATCAATAAGAATAGTGATGATAATAATAACAATAAAAATAATAGTAATAATGTAATAAATATGATACTACTACTACTACTAATAATAATAATAAAAGTAGTAATAATATAACAATCATAGTAATAAGAAAAATAGGCCTAATGACAATGTAATAATAATAATAATAATCAATAAGAATAGTGATGATAATAATAATAGTAATAAAAAGATTAGAAATACGTTTTTGGTGCTCTACTAATTATTTTAATAAATTCTATCTTATGCATGACTTGCAAGCAGTGGCAAAGTCAGGAATTCCCCGACATCAGGTCAATTCCCCCGACAAAGGGGGGGGGGGGGAATGGGACCCCCGACGGGTTGGGCAAGTTTGAGGTGGGCATGTTCCCGGTTTTCAGTTTGACGAGCAAAAAGAAAAAAAAAAACCTTTACCATGCTTTGCGTGCTTTTTTAGGCTGGCCGTTTTGATGTTGGGACTTCCCCTGCCCCTTGTCATTACCCTACCAAGCCCCCGATGAAACCTTCTGAGCATGGCCGGCAGAGACATGAGAGAAATTCTAACCTCATGATCTGAAACATGAACACACGCCTCGGCACCTTCCCCACACATTGTGCATTATTTTTCAAATAGTAAACTAGTTTTGAAAGTGCATAGACATCTTATAAAATCTTTTATTGAAAAAATAATGAATAAAAGGTATTTAAATGTTTTTAAAAAGCCTATTGTTGTTAACCTTTCACAGAGTACATTCTTAAATTCAACAAGAATATGGAATTCAAATTCAATAGACCATACTCGTCCGAGTATAAGCCCATGCTCGAGTATAAGCCCACCCCATAGTTTTAGTAAAATTTCAGATTTCAATTTACATCCGACTATAAGCCCATGTCATTTTTCACATCAGAGTCTACAACTTTCTATCAAAAAGTGGTAGTAGTAGTAAACTTTATTTATTCACGAAACACAACTCAACAATTTATATGATGTTTTTCAGTATGGCCATGATAAATGACAAATAAAAAATATATATATATACAATTTACATCAATATGTGAGAAACAATGAAAAAATATATGTAGGCTAATTAGCTAAAAATAAATCATACATAACAGTATAAAAGGTTGGACTAACAAAAGTATATACACAAGTATACAAATTTTAACTACAATTATAAAGAAACATGGTAAAAAATAATTTTAAGTAACAGAAGAATAAGAAAATAACAGTCTATGTATATCATAATATATTATTGAAAAGTCTGTAATAATTTTTTGAAGATTTTTAAGTTATTTGATGTTTGTACATTTGGAGTGTGCTTGTTCCACTCAATAGCTCCACGATATCACAAACTTCTCTTTTTATAATTAGTTTTTGGTTTAGGAATATAAAGATTATATTTACTTTTGCGGAAGTCATAGTTAGATAAAGAAAAAAGGTTTACGCTTGAAAAAAACATTTGATCCAATCGTAGTAGAATATTCTTCTTCCAATTACCGTAAATCACGTAACGAACCTAACTTATACAGGCTGTATGCCCATGGTTTGTTTTTGTTGGTAATTTCGTCCCACTTCTCCTTGCGTGGCTATCGTCAACACTGCCATTCATAATGACTTTGATCATACCCTCTAATTTTAGGTTTGTGAAAATTAATTCCGAGTTGGAAGGGCTAGCCTAGATAAATCTGGTAAATATTTCAATTGTTTCTTTATTCATATCCAATGTGAAAAGTTCCCACGCTAAAAAAAACCTGCTAAATAGTTTGAGTTGGTTCTTAAAATAGAGGGCGCTAGCATTATTACCTAATTTATTGGCTGCTAATAAAATCTTCCTGGTTTTCGTGGTGGCGATGGGTTTTTGTTGCGTAGGATGGACCTAGGCCTACATGCGTCAATCACGATGGGAAATACAAACAATGAAACAGTAAGACAAAAACTTATAGTTTATTTGAATATTTATTATTATTGATATACAGTATACACTCCGATTTGACCTCATTTAGAAATCGTAAGGTTGCCTTCAATTTTCATATTTGATATTTCATATAAGTATAGACCCACCCCATAAATTTCACCGATTTTTGTGGCCAGGCCCCATGGGCTTATATTCGGAAGAGTACGGTAATACTAAATTATGATTTTGAGGTACTAGTGTTTCTAAAAGATCAATATTTTTGTGTATTTAGCATAACTTTGAATAAAATAAAATGTATGCATGTATGTACAGTATATCGCCTTACAAAACAGAGTCTCAAGGTGTTGTGGACAAGATACACATTCATGACTTTCTACGCCCCTATGGGTAAAAAAATCATGTCCTGCTGTCTAAAACAGTGCTACATTCTGCAGTCAACAGCAGGAGATGCATGACCAGTATACCGGGGTAACCGCTTACTCATCTCAAAAGATGTACTGGGTTCTTTATAGTGCACATTAGCTGTTTAAAAATATGTAACTATTAAAAAGAACATGAATAATGTTACTTAAGGAATAACAACATAAATATACTATTTATAGAAGTAGTTGTTGCACACAAAGGAAATTTAGCATTTATTTTTTTTTCACCTACGGTATGTCATGATGATATCTCTGACATTTCACGCATATAATAAAAAAAATATCTCATATTAGTAGGCAGCTTTGAAAAGTAGGGCAGTTAAATTACGCACAAGCTCATATAGCTTGAAAGCAGATTTATTGCATTTTCCTCAATTATAAAATAATATATCATTCATGTTTCAGAATCAATAGTGTACGAACAAAGCAAATATTATATTGAAAATATAATGTTTAATGTCAAGCAGACTGTTGCTATTCTATTTTTGTTTGTTGGGATTTTTATAGTATCCTTCCTTGCAGATACAACGTGCTTACAAGTCCAACCAGTGAGTAAACCCACTACAACCAAATAAATGATAAAAATACTCCACAAGTATAGAAAATGGCCATGAAATCATATAATAAAAATAACTGGATAAATCAATAAATGAAAAAGACAATATAGTATTAAAATTGATACGTACTAAAGTAATACATCAAGATCGGACTAATAAAGAAGATTCATTAATTAATGGCAGGTTATATCATACAAACGGAATCACACATGTGAAATGACTTAACAATACACTTAGAAAAGATTAGCTGGTGGAGTTGGATACAATCAGTAGAAGTGCATAATGCCATAATAATAATATGATAAGTGACATTTATATAATGCTTATTGCCAAGGCCTCTAAGCACTTCACAATTATTACCCCCAGTCAATGGGACGCCTACGGAATACAATCAATTCCACAATGTTGCAGCTATAATCGGTGCATACTGCACTTGTATCTCCCAGGTACTCATTTATACTCCTGGGTGGAGAGAGGCAAGTTGGTAAAGTGTCATACCTAGAAACACAGAGCTGACAGAGGGAGCCTCGAACCACCGACCTTATGATTGGAAGTATGAAATACCACTGATGCGCCAATGGTCATTTGATATCCTGACAGTTCATTCGGCCTATAGAAGTGATTTTTCCATATACATATTGTTTTGATCAATACAAAATAACAGTGAACACAAATGTAAGGTGTCACCACAAAATGTGTCTTGTTGTACAAAAAAGCAAACCTGAGTTATGGTTATATTCTGATAGAAGATACTACAAACTTTAATTTGTTTTTTTTTAAATTAAGTTCATAGGTTGAGTATAACCAGAGAAAAAAAATCTGAAATATACATGTATTAAAACGATTTGGAGAAAATCAACTTTAAAGATAAATAACTTTTGGCATCCTGTATGTTTTCCACTGGTCTTGAAATCATTTTCTTATGAATGTGCTACCCATTAATGTGTTTTTATACTAAAGCTAGCCATTATACTTTTTGAATGGACATAAATGGTGCAGTATATTCTGAGTTAACACTATAGAAATGTAATTATATTTCTATTGTGTAGCCTATTCAATGCTACACAAATTAGACCTGAACTTGAGCATATCATGCAATCAATTATATAAAAAATTATCTCTCCACAAGGGAACTATTTTTTTTTCCACTCAGTACTGTATCTGAGTTTCCTATGCTCAAAATGAACTGCCATACAACACGATTCATTTTGTCACGACACCTCACAAAAATATGCTATCAATCTACTTGCTGTTCATTTTAAAACCACATTTGAGGGCACCATGTTTTACAGTATGATGCCAGGTAAGTACTGCATCTCCTGTTATATTGAATGCCATTTCATTCTATACATTAGTACTTTTGACATATTTACAGGGAACATGTTCTAATAAAAGTATTTGACACGTGTATTAGTAATTGAAAACTCACTGTCAAACATGATTACTATAACCTCATTCAAGATACATTACATTTCAACTTTAATAAAAGAGATTTACTTGTCAGTGAAAACGGCATTTCAACCTTATTGACAGCGAACTAAACATGTAAACTCTTGGGCTAATATTGAAAGTGGACTAACTTTACTTGAGGACTAAATGCAAATTTAATCTATGACTATCTAAAAATGGTATTCTCAAAGGTGACTTAATTTTAGTCCAGACCTAAACACGGTTTTGAGAAACTCACCCACACAGCAATCACAAAATAGATAATTAAAAGACAATAAATCACGGAAAATGTGCATGAAGGCTTTTGCAGTATAAAAACTGACCTAAAAAACCTAATTATAATAAAATATATGCACCAGTACTTATAACTGATTAAAACTAATTTTTCTCCAAAATTTGCCTTCACCAAGGTCCGCGATTATCTCAATTTGATCTCACGTTCTATGATACAACTCATATTGTGGTGAAATCTCACAAATATTTTCTTTGGCTACAATGTTTTGCAAAAAAACAAAACAACTCTTATTATCTCGCTCATTTAACTGAAGTTGTAAGATAGGAAATAAAATAATAATTATTACTATTATTGTTACTGTTATAATTATTATTATTTTAGATTTTTTTATGTCAATTTACCTCCCAAAAGCTGACATCACAGAAAATTTAGTGATTTTTCTGTACAACGAATACAAATTTCTGTACCAAATTATCCTTATACTGTAATGGCTGAGAATTATGTTACTTAACCAATCTTAAAAATGATAAAAAAATATTTAATGATAAAATACAGAATGCAGTTTCCAGAAATTTGAGAGGCCATTATCATTATTGTTGTTATTATTATTATTGTAGTATAACTTATGTTTTTCAATCATAGTATTTTTTTAATTAAAACTAATTGGCAAAATAATTGACTAGATTCATCCACAACAGGAGTTGCGAGAAAACAAGAAGGTAATTATTGTAGTACTAGCAAACTCATCAGTTTTGAGATTTTATTGACGTAAATTGTAATTACATGTCCATTAAGTAAAATAAAAAAATCTATTAAAAACATTTTTTTCTCTGTCAGATTAAGTCGAGAACTGTCATACTACTAATAATTGCAATAACCTTGAAAAAAAATCAAAATAACAAGAATTAACTGAACATTGTCAACATCAGAATTTACCATATATGAAAAGGTATGTCATTTATGAGGAAACCATTGTCAAAAAATTCAATGTGTTTATTTTGATAATTTCTTTTGAGGATTTAAAATGACTATAATTATGAAATTAAATTAAGTATATGTGGCAGAGCCAAGCCAAAGAAGACACAAGTCAAAAAATTTAATATTGAGGTATTTATAGATTATGAAACTACGCATTAATATCATTAACATGCAAAAAAAAAATCAGTTTCATATGATGTTTCCTTGCAAAGTTATGAACACTCAAAGTTTGAACAATTAAAATGCAAGTTTTGAGAAAAGTACTTTTAAAAATGCTTATCAGTATACATTGACTAAGCAGGGTCATTTTAAATTGTTTTTTTTAAACAATTTATGATCATATATCTGACAATTATTAATGTAGTGTGAAAGTTGGATGTTTAAAGTGTTTAAAGAAATTTCAACAGAACTATACTAAAAAATACTATTGTTTTAAAGCCACCAAAATTCTCTTAATTTTTCATCCATTACAAACAAAGATCTGTTAGTTACTTAAGCAGGTAGTTCTAAACTCGTCCTAGTGCATACCTGCCAACATTTATACTCTCGAAAGCGGTAGGCCGTCTAGTCGTCGCCGAGTTTGTGAAATATATTTTCATCAATTTACTTTGATGAGCAAAAAAGAACATCTCGCCCCGATACCAGTTATTGGAGGAAATTAGGCTATAATTGCTTACTTTTAGTGCCAATTCAATACGTAATTTTGTGTTTTTTAAATGGATTTTACAGTTTCCTTGTGTACATTTTATTTTTGCTATTAAATTTTAAAAAGCGGTAGGATTTCTATGAAAAAGCGGTAGGCGGTAGGAAGGTCGAAAAAGTGGTAGCCTACCGCCAAAATCGGTAGGGTTGACAGGTATGCTAGTGAGCTATTTTTTCCAACTATTTAAATCTAGTAGTACTGAAACCTTGAAATTTTAAAAATCCATATGAAAATGAGTAAATGTCATTAACATTTTTCTTTAGATTAAGTTTACTCCATCAATATGAATGTATCAATGATGTATTATACTATATCACATAATCAATACAACTATCAATCACAAAACAAAACAGGTCTGAAAACCTAGAGCAAGAGACAGAAAATATTGACATGAGCCCTCTATAGTTTATCTTGATATTTCACCTCAACGTGTCAATGAGTTTTATATTAAAAACATCTTAATGTGACCTATTTCCACAGCTAAGACAACTCTTATGAATAAATAATTTAAAACACAGAATGCTTAAATCAACCAATTATTAATTAATGAGAAAATAGCAAAGGTGCTATATGACAAAGTGAGGGATTGCTTTGAAATCGTCTATTTTCAAAAACAAATTTTATCTTTCATAGTGTAATTACCACTTTTATTTCAGCATATGTGGCAGGGCCAAACCAAATGAGACATAAGTCGGAAAATGGAAAATTGAGTTTTTTATGGATTACAAAACTACACATTATTATCTTTAACATGCAAAAAAAAAAAAATCAGTTTTATACGATGTTTCCTTGCGAAGTTATGTAGAATCGAAATAGTTTATCTGTATACATTGACTAAGCAAGCTTACTTTAAATTGTATTTTTAAACTATTTTTCAATCATATATCTGAAAATTGTTAAGGTAGTATGAAAGATGAATGTATGAACTGTATATTTTTGAAATGAAATAAAATTTGAAAAAATTTACCATTTTTAAATTTCTGCCTATTGTGGAAAACTAGCATTTGCAACTTATGTCTCATTTGCCTTGGCTCTGCCCACATATTCATATATTGCAATATACAAACATTAATATATAGGAATCAGCAACCAATCAATCAGCATTTTTTACATTTAGAAATCAAAACAGTAAAACATCATTAACAATAAAAACACATGGCATTCATTAAGCAATCACCATTGTACCTCCTTTTTGTGAGTTAAATCTTACGATCATCTATTTTGAAAATTATTTTCCAATATTTTATTTCGTACATGACATAAATCATTTATACTTTTATATTTATTTTACAATTAGGCTTATGAAATTTTCAATGAAGTGGCCCGTGGAAAACATCCATTAAAAGTGATAAAAGTACAGAAGCCAGAATTTAAATGAACGGATGGAAAAAAGTAAAAGAAAAGCTTTTTTTTTAAAGATAAAGATATTAGGTATTTTTGTATACTACATCCATTACAAGTGATGTAATTAAAAGTACAGAAGCCAGCCCTTGGAAAAAAATAACCCTGTTAACATGTTAGATAATGGTAGTGACAAGGTAGATACAGGTAGTTAACAGGGTTAACCCTATAAAAAGTACCATATCACAGGGTTAAAAATTAACTTTAAATCATGGTGGCCAGCAGGGCCAGTAAGGCAAAAATGATACTGGCCCTTATAAAGTTATGTTGGCCATGTTTGTTTTTAATGGCACGTCGCGGTGATCCAGAATAAAGCTTTACAAACAAACGCAAAATACAGGAATTTGGGATTAATATTAACATTTATTACAATAATATACAGTGCATGATTTCATGTGATAACAGTGCATAACTCGGTGATCAGTCACTGGCAGTAGTCATGGACGGACATTTAACCATGCTGGTACAAACCTTGAGTCTTGCGATTTTCATTTTCATACTTCCGTTGTTGTTTTTTTTTTTTATAGTTTTTTCTCAGTAGTTTCTGGGTGTTTATCTGGCGGCGGAAATGTCAGATGAGCGACACATGCATGCCAGCTATCGAAATGGCTCCACGCATGCTCCACGCAGACTTTGTTTACATTGAGCATGGAAAAATTTTCGAGTTTAAACTTTACGCTAGGCCTAACTAGGGCTTAGGCCGATACATATAAGCTGGCACACGTTTTCATATTTTACTTGCTACCCGACACATAATTTAATAAATTAAAAAACACTTGTCTAGGCTAGGGCCCTATCCACCAGAACTGAAAATAATAATAAAAGGTAGGAAAATGGGCCTAGCCTGCCTAGCTTAGGCTGGTAGTTAGGCCTAGGCCTGAATTTGAGAATCGCCAGGCGGGCGATACTCTCGAAACTTTGGGTCGCCCGACGCCAAAAAAGGCCGATTTTGGCGACCAGGCGACCTCTAATTTTCAGCCCTGATATCAGGGGACACTACCAAGGATATGGTCAGCAATGCTCTACAAGTATACATAGAAAAATAAACCTTAAGGCATCAATAACATCAAAAGACAGTGTAATTTTATTCTACCTTACTAGGTAGTTCTCTGTGGTTTTAGGTAAATCTCCCTAGTAATTTAACATGGTAGACCTACCTAGTTAGAGGGCGTTATTTTTTTCAAAGGGAGAATTTAAATGAATGGATCGACAAAAGTAAAAGAAAAACTGTTTTTAAGATAAGGACATTAGGTATTTTTTGTATAACACATCCATTACAAGCGATTTAATTAAAAGTGCTAGAATTTAAACGGATGAACAAAGTAAACACCGATCAAATAAATTATGTTCTTATATTGAGTATATGCAATTGTGGAAGAGCCAAGCCAGATAAGGCATAAGTCAGAAAATTGAAAATTGAGTTTTTTTTATAGATTACAAAACTATACATTATTAACTTTTACATGTAAAAAAATTCAGTCTCATGCAATGTTTCCTTGCAAAGTAATGAACAATCAAAGTTCAAACAAGTTATAAGAAAACTGCATTTGAAAATTGTTTATGCATTGAGTAAGCAAGGTCATTTTAAAATGCATTTTACAAAAAATGGAACATATATCTGAAAATTGTTAAGGTAGTATGAAAGTTGAATGTATGAACTGTATATTTTTTAAATAAATATAAAATTTGAAAAAAAAATTGGCCATTTTTAAATTTCTGCCTATTGTAGAAAACTAGCATTTGTGACTTATGTCTCATTTAGTTTGGCTCTGCAACAATTTAAAAAAAAACTTTTTAAGATAAAAACAGAAATTCCGCCTTTTAACTTTTGCAATTTTAGTGGGCTGTGGATGACTGCAAACAAACAAGCTTTTTTTTAGGTCTTATATAAAACATTATTATCAGTGGTGTATCCAGAATGGGTGCTTAGGGTGCTCGAGCACCCCCTTGGGAGGTAGAAAAAAATAAAATTAGCATAGGCCTATAAGTAGGCTATGAACATTGGGTCCTTATGAAGATTGGGTACTTGAGCACCACCTTGCAGTAAAGGAAGTACAATGTCAGAAGAAAAGAATTATGAAGTCAACTGTACCACCACAAAAAGCTTGTGAAAATCCGATTGTGTTTATGCACCCCCTCCTTCTCCAAATCCTGGATACACCCCTGATTATCATTATCTTTTTTCATAACTACAGTATGAAATATTTCAACATAACATTTGGGGGCCATTACCACCATCAGCGGCATTTCACGTGGAAAGTACCACCTTTTTTTTCTATCGTTACTGTTCACATGTATGATAAGGAAGGAAGAAAATAATTTAATAGACAGGATTTTTTTTTAGTATAATATAATATATACATGCAGGAACGGATGTAGAGTTTTGGAAAAGGGGAAGGGGCAATAGAGAGTCAAAGTTCTGGGGTGGGGTGGGTGGGTCCGGGGGAATGC
>JAOTQE010008991.1:0-11109 GCA_025631205.1 Nesometra sesokonis | reverse complement strand
TCGTAACAAAAAATTATTACGAATTGCGTTGATTTTTATGATTTTGTGCTGATTATTACGTTTTGCGTTGATGTTACAATTTGCGGTCCAACAGCTGTAGATGCCTTAATTTGAATACAGGTGGTTGTAGCCTTTCATGGTAATATTTCCTGCAGGAAGTTTGCACCACTTACATGCTTTTGCATGTAAGTGGTGTGTAGGTCTGGACAGAAGCTACTATTTGCATGTGGTGTGTAGATTTAGATGATAGTATTTGAATGCAAGTAGCTTTTAGTGTAATTAGTATTTTAGCGGTGGATTGTTACATCTCAGTTGAGTGCAGCTGTGGATGATTTAGCCATGGATGGCAACATTGCCAAACTGGTGGTTTACAATTCTGAATGGTAGTATTTACATGCCGATGGTTCATAGTTGTGGATAGCTGCAATAAACCACGGCTTTTATTTGATTTTATCTGAAGTCAGATGAGTTAGCATCCCTGTATAATAAGTTTAAGCATAAACAAAAAAAATCTGTGCATACCTCCGCTTTTAGCAAAGACTCTATCATAGTTTCATCACACGATAAATTCACCAGTACTTTTAAAGCTTGCAGCTTAACGCTATTACTCATATCATCCAAACTTAACAAGTCAAATAAATATTGGATGGATTGATGGAAGAATAAACTACAAGGTGTGATCAGAGACAGGTTTGTTAGAGCTCGTAAACATGATAATATGTGAGTAACTGCTGCATCCTTCATCAACAACACATTGCATAATTCTGGAATACAATCCTAAAAAAAAAGAAAAAAACACTTTTACTTTAAACAATAACATTTAGATGTAACTAACTATATAAGCATTTTCAGCAGTTGGCGCATATTATTATCATTAATTTTTTTCAATTTTTTTCATTTAAAAATGTTTTGTAATTAATTTGATTTCAGTAGAATTTCTCAATACTGACCACCATTCAGACTGTCAATTCTGTTTGGCTTTCCTCATAATTTAGTTTTTAGAACAATAGGTTCAACTTATAGTTTGAATCGATAGAATAGTCTCATACATTCAGCTATGTATTTAGTGCAAAATTGGCTAGCATAGGCCTCGACCTAGCTTGACAGTTTTTGGCAAATAAAGGTCAATTTATTATTAAATTCAAATACCGTATATTTTGGTGTATAAGTCACCTTTGTATAAGACGCACCCCAATGTAGACAGAAAATTTTGTGATTTTTTAAATGTTCGTTGTATAAGACGCGTCTATTTTCAGCTCAAATTTCCTTAAATAGGTCGAAGTGTTTTTTTTTAAACACTAAACTTTTACAAATTAATAATTTTTAGTTTTTAAAAGGTAAAATGTGTCATTTTAAAGTTGACAGGCTTTTTGGGCATAAAATTTCAACCTAAAAACGTGCGACGTATGAAATGGAAATCCCCGTCGTCACCGACTCAAAACAACGATATTTCAGTTTCTATTACTAATATTAAGAATTGTTTAAAATATACCTGAAATGTGTCGAACATTCAATTAAACAGGCCTATAATTCAAGTAATATTGAATTCCAAAGCAATTATTTGACCTAGGCTTAGCAAAGGTAAGGCCTACCAGTACCACAGCCGAACTGTTGTAGCGGTCGCGATTAAGCAATCAAGCCCACGTGCAAATGAACTGTGGTGAGAGTACTGTAGATATCGCAGCCCAAACAACCCCTGCTGATGATCGCGGTCGAATGGTCTGACCACGTTTTGCAAACGGAAGTCTACGCCTTGCTTGTTGTGCGGTGAGTAGCGGCAAGTAGCAGTTGTCATTGGCAGCGCAATCAGTGATTGCACTCTGAACACAGCTGCCGTTATCACTAATGAACAACAATCTGCTCAGTCTACAGTAAAATATACTTTGCGGTGAATCATACGGTACACAGCGGCTGTGCATATAAGGAAAAGTTGAATTTCACTTCTTTGTTTATCCGATCAGCCATACAGTTGAAAAGAAAAATAATAATGTTTTTTATTAAAACAATCATTCTTAGTTTTAAAAATAGTTTTTACACCGCTTGAATACTTTAATATGTTTTGAAATCTTATCTGTGAGTATTAAAATGTGTTTCAAACTCGTGTAAATATGCTAGGCCTACGGGTAGGCTCGCCGGCTATCTGTTTACATTTTCGGCCTTACGAATTTTACCTTGTCGGTGTATGGTCCGGTGTATAAGACGCACACCAAATTTTGCGGCCAAAATTGCGTATTGAAGGTGCGACTTATACACCGAAATATACGGTATTTCATAATTTTTATGTAGCAGTTAACTAACAATAAAAACATCAACTTTCCAATTGTTTTCCTGCATAAAACTTATTCTACATAGTAGATATATTCCTCTTTTTATATGCATATTTTTTGTTCTAGCAAAATATAATTACTTGGAAAGGTACTATATGGATCAGCTGCAAAATACTGTAGATAATCCAAATTTACAAAAGAAAATAAATAAAGCAATTCAATCAAAATAGACTTATTATAATAATACAAAACAAAAAAACAACACTTACTTGCAAAATGCTGTTGTTAGCATTATTTACTGAAAGATTAGAGATGGCAAGCGCACAGGAGATCTTCAGTAATGACGACGATGAAGACGATTGCAATAAATTTACAATTGGTTCAATTCCATTTAAGTCTCTTAGTAAATCCTAAAAATAAAAATTAATGAAAATAGCAGTTTTTAGTTAAATGCATGTTATATTCAATTCAATTCATTCTTTATTTCAAAAATTGCAAATCCATAACCAATGTAAAGCCTAAAAATAATGAATGAAATAATAAAAGTCTAAAACTACTATACTGCATTTTTAATTGCAACAGAAATAATATAATACAGATATAAAAATGAATATTGTGGATATCATACTTATGCAAACAAAATACTTCTCTATCTGTATCTTAGAATTTAAGAGCATACATTTGCAAACACATCCAATGAGTACTCGGAATATGTTGCATGAAGATGTACTGTAATCTATTTTCTTTTTAAACATAAGTAGCCGGAGCAGCTCAAGCCCCCCCCCCCCCTTTTTTTTCAGAAAGTAAAATTTATCAATATTATTATAACATTGTCTATAAAACGGAAATATTCAGCAAGAATTGATCCCTTAACACGGGTTAACACAGCAAGAATTGATCCCTTAACACGTCCCTGATATCTAGAATTTATAAGGTACCTATTCTAAAATAGACAACAAAATAGACAATCAGACAATACAAATAGAATACCATCAGAAAACTGGAGCTTATCCAGGACTGGCTAAGGGGATGCTCAACCTGAACGGACAAGAAAGAAAACATTAATTCTCATATTTTATGCGCATGGTGGAGTCACTGACTTTACTATTCTTTTTCTCCGACACTATTCTTCTTTTCCTCTGAAGTGGGTGCTCATTTCCTCTGAAGGGGTTTCCCAGGGCCCAGCCCCAATCTTCATATACTAATCTTTTTTCTAACATCTGAAGGGGGTTTAAGTGCCCTAAGCATCCCCTCCTTGGAATTCAAATACCATATCTTTATATTAATGTAAAGAATTTAGGATGCTCAAGCACCATATACACTCTTCAATATGCCACTGCCTAGGGATGGGGAGTAGGTCACTTCTATGAATTCTGTGTTTAAATAATCCATCCCAAAAGAATCGCTTTTAAATATGCAAGAAAGTGTCTTTCATGCAGATTTTCTGAAATTTGTAGTCTTTTAATTGTATATTTTTTGATTGCTTTATTTGTGATTTCCTCAAAATCGTGTTTCCGTACATGGAAACTTCATATGCTCATATTTTTGGATCTACTTATCTAATGAATATTATTTATAGTGTAGATTACAATTTGAATTTATATTGTACTCTATGAGAATATACCAATAACTCAATTTTGGACTTTCTACCATGAGACTCATTTTGTTGTAAGACCTCACATACTACAGTTTTAATTTAAGCAATGCTATGAAAAAAGGAACTATTGATACCGTACCTGATTCTGTTTAAATGCACATGCATTTGCTATTGTTGTCAGAATTTTCTTTAAAACATCATCATCATCAGTTTGTGTCTTTAGAAATGTTATGAGAGTTGTTATCTGCTGGCTGGTTAGTACTCCATTCACCACTGGCAGTTTCAAAGGTTGTGATACACCACTGGAATTTTCTTTTTTAGAAGTTGTTTCATCTTTTGGTTCATTTGATTGCTTTCGTATATTTCCTGAAAATAATAAATACTGATTGTCGGTCACTAATTCATCTAATACTTACCTGTCAACCCAGAAGTCCCAAATTTGAGAAGTGAAAAATCAGGAGATTTCATGTCGGCTGCTTTGTCGATCAAATATGCATAAATGCATATGTGTGACGCGTCACAATAAAAAGGACCTCATATTTAAAGCTTTTGCTTCTAATGAAGTACCTTTTTCACATAACTATATGAAAGATATATGTACTTTATATTTTATGTGTTTTTGGTATTATGTGTGAAATAAACTGAATCCGAATCTGAAAAACTGAACACTGAAAATATTACATAACATAATGTAAAAATATCTATATTATTGTATATGAATTGTATTTAACACTGAACAAAGCTGGTATTTTTTTGAAGGGACAAACGATTTTGCTATAGGTATAGGCCAAGACCCACTCTGAATATTTTTAGGAGACACTTAAAATTTTCAGGAGAAAAATGTACTTTTTTCAGGAGGGTGGGAGGACTACAAAAATCAGGAGACTCCCGCCATTTTCAGGAGACTTGGGACCTCTGTCAACCCACCTACCAATTTAGGCAGTAGGCTATAGGTTTTTTCACTTTCCTACACTACCACTCCTACTGATTTGCAAGATGTTCCTACTCACTGCTTTTACAAAATGTTCTTGAAAATCTAGAATATTTATGTTTTTCTAAACCACATAGTAATATATATGTAAATCCTGTTTTTCTGTAGATCGTTAATCTCAAATACTGTACAGCGATTTGAAACGGCAATTTTGATCGTTGATTTTGAAAAATAACGACGAACAACGATTGAGAGCATAAGGGTAACTCTCAACATTAATTTAGGTGTCAACAAAAGATTTGAACTGTCAAAGTTAAACCGAGTTCAACTTTGACGATTTGGATCGTTAAATTTGGATGCTCGTGAGGCAACATTGCCTGCGGCAAGAATTCACATGTTTTGGGTCCAGAAATAAATCACACATTTTGTTTAATTATTAAATTTTCGAGAGTTGTAACTTGCTTCAGAACATAAACTATACAATTATCTAACTTATATAAAAACTGCAGTTGAAAATTTCTTTAAATTTGTTTTATTGCGATTTTAATTCGTCGAGAAAATATACGAATTTCGTTGGGCACAGCTTAGTAAATAGTGGATCCAGTGTGATTCAAATTTTATCGTTATTTTTTTTTTAATTGCAAAAAGCCTATTCACCCGTCTGCAGACACCACTGTCTGGGCCACATCTTCTCTCATTTCGACAAGCAAAAACTCACCTGACCATTTTTGGGCCGTTTATCGCTGTTTTGGGGTTTTTTAACCATATTTTGCTCTATATTGCGTCATACGTGCGAAGAACTATTGAAATAGCTTTCTGAATCAAGATATTTAAAAGACCTATTTACATACCTGTCAACCGGTTTTGCCGGTGTCTTACGCAGACACCGACAAAACTTACGCCTAGTGATATCCTATCCTAAATGTTTAATTTTTTTTTGTTTATTTTTAATGAATTTTAGTAAAACTAATCCATGCAAAAGTACTTCTACCAACGAAATCGACATTATCGACTAAAACAAACTTCATCACTGCGCCCACTTTGCTGTTGCATGACCACTACATAGTCGTTCCATGAGATCTAAATTTCATGCGACTGTATCAAAAATATCAGGACAACTTGATAGGTTGACGGCAAAAATAAAGTGAAATGCGGACGCACCCCCTCCCCCACCACATTCCCAACTTTTTCCAACCAATAGAAGGTTGGAATCAAAAAAGGATAAATATTACTGAAATTAATATTGAATATATAAAATTGTGTCCCTATTTTTGTCTCAACTATTATTAAATTTTTTTAAAACGTAAAAACGCAAACATTTTTAAGGGGCTTTCGGAAGGGGTCCCCTGGCGGCTCTCTGGTCCTCAGTAAATTACTTTTGACCCGATCTTACGCTTTGGAATTTCTCAAGGTTGACAGGTATGTATCATACCAAGAACTCTATTTGCAGATCTAGAAACCTTAGTAGCATGAGCAGAATTATTATTAATTCCTAAATCTTTTTCAATTGAAATACACTCTAGCCTATACAAACCTTACAAGGACCCTCTCCAATAAAATACTGAGAACCTAAACTTTTAAAACCAAAATGAATTATTCTACAATTTGTCAAGTTAAAAAAGGTAACTTGTAATTTTTCACCCGGCGGACGGCCAAGTGAGAATAGCTATTTTGTAATTTTTCACCCGGCGGACGGGCGAATAGCGGTTTTGTAATTTTTCACCCGGCGGACGGGCCGGGGGTTGATAACCTTTGCAAAGTAGGTTAGTTTAGGACTAGCCCTGGCTAGCATAATTAGTGACGTTTCACTCACCATTTTCACTAATTTCTTTCTTTGTATCAACTACCTTAGCTTTACTATATAACTCAAATAACTTATAAACAGCGCATAATGATGCAGACGCCGCAAAAAGTGAAATTACTGCAAGATTTAGCCTTCCGCCGAAAACTCGATAGGGAGCAGACATCTTGGAAATTGAACAAATGTTGTAAAATTTGTAACTGTTTCAATGGTCATTTATTCATTGAACATAGATTTATTTTCTTACAAATAAAATAATCAATATAAAAAGAATATTTCGTCTCTCAGTGATCCAAATATGTTATTATTTTATTAATTAAATGATTAATAATGAATATTGTTCATCAATGTCAAAGGTTACGATAAAAAACATGTGCAATGTTGCTCATCGTTCCCAAACTTTAAATTTCAAGTGTGAATCATGCCTATGATAGGCAGATTTCCCTTGCGTAGAACATTACGTTACCTCAAAGATGGAAAGGTGCATCTAAAAGAACGTGTACAAGTCTTCACAATAACTTATAACACCTTAGGAGAACGTAGTCAAGGTGCTAGGTAGGTAGGCCTAAAAGGTCAATGTGGCAAATTTCGGATGGGGTGGAAGATACTGCGGTTAGAGTCATTTGTTGGGGGCTGGAGTTATTCACACGGCAGGCTGTGTGAGTTTGGATACTCTCTTTGTAGGAACCCGCACGGTTTTAGATTGTTTTCTGATGCTGATTGCTAGAAGTGATATGTATAAACCAGTGAAATATATTTTACAAAAAAAAAACAAACCCTGCAACAAAATAAAGAAATCAAATGGAATTTTGGGGAAAAAATTTCTAGGCCTAAGTGTTTGTTATGAATTTGTCAGATCCAGCACTTGAACTCGCATGATGTGTACCAACAAGAATAGCTTGGTTAGTATTTGCCAGTAAACTTACCGGCTCGGCCGTGGGGTTCTGTAATTCGTAAACCCAAATTAGCCGCTGAGAGGTTATTTTGTAAGTTAGTGCATGTTCATTGGCCCCCAAGACCATGTTTGCCATCGTTTGACATCATTGACTGATCATGCACAATTTCTTTATTAACACATGCTCCGTATTATTTTTTTCATGCGATTTAATTTTCCAGATGTTTCTTGGTACAAGTTGTAGTTTTTTTTTCTCTATTCCCTTCCCTTCGTAGCATGATGCTTCCACTACCTACTGTTTCTTATTGTTAGCCCCTCTTGTTCATATCTGTCTAAAGGTGCAGCGCGATAAATAAAATTAAAGGTAGTAGAGAACGATGTTATTTACTCATCTACCATGTGGATTGAATGCATACAATAAAAACTGTAGAAGGTCTTTTTCACACTGCAGTAAACAACGATCCATGACTAGAATAGAGTTTATGGCTGATTGTATGACAGCATGTTACCGAAAAATGTATGTTTCCTTACTGGGAAGGCTATGTGGATATTTCTTTTGGAAAAATAATTTTAAAAGATGTACTAGAAAAAATGTATAAAAATATTTTTTGGCCCTTAAAATAGCCCGTGCAATGTAAGAAAATTGCAGATGACATTTCAACTGATTCAACACTTGCCAAGGCTATTTTTCATTTTCTGTGCTCACTCTAGGGCCAATTTTTTCTTAGCCAAACTGGCTAAATGTTCCTGATTTGTTTAGCCAAATTATAAATTTTTTAGCCACATTTTCAAAAAACAATAAAAACCGATAAAAATGCTTGCAAATTGACATTTTTTGGGGATTTTAATTTAGCCAAATTGCCGAGAGAGGTCATTTTTATTTTAGCCAATTTAGATTTTCAGTAGCCATTGGCGACTTGGCGAATGGTTAGAGTGAGCATACAATACATACAATAATTTTTTTCTGACAACTCAGTGGTTTGAAAACACCTTTGCTGGAAATAATTGAAAACATGTTCGTGATGACCATTGTTAAACAGGCTTTGGCTAGAAAGGCCTTATGTTAGAAACGTTAAATTAATTTGGACTTTCTATATATTTTTCAGGGACTTCGTGTTTTATAATCTACCACAGCTGCAATACAACAACCCTAGTGTGCAAATACAAACACTGACCAACCTCACACCATCTCCTTACATACAGTGTTTCTTAGGTGAGTCGGCAACAGTAATCATTAATGGGCCCTGTGTATCTTGAGCCTTTGCAATACAACAACCCTAGTGTGGAAATGCAAACACTGACAAACTGCACACCATCCCCTTACATACAGTGTTTCTTAGGTGAGTCGGCAACAGTAATCATTAATGGGCCCTGTGTATCTTGAGCCTTTGCAATACAACAACCCTAGTGTGGAAATGCAAACACTGACAAACTGCACACCATCTCCTTACATACAGTGTTTCTTAGGTGAGTCGGCAACAGTAATCATTAATGGGTCCTATGTGCCTTGAGCCTTTGCAATACAACAACCCTAGTGTGCAAATACAAACACTGACCAACCTCACACCATCTCCTTACATACAGTGTTTCTTAGGTGAGTCGGCAACAGTAATCATTAATGGGCCCTGTGTATCTTGAGCCTTTGCAATACAACAACCCTAGTGTGGAAATGCAAACACTGACAAACCTCACACCATCTCCTTACATACAGTGTTTCTTAGGTGAGTCGGGAACAGTAATCGTTCAAGGGAGCATTTGCAGGAGCCCCTTGTCTTGGGCCCTTTCCAGTGGCAGATTTAAGGGGGAGCTTAACAGGCTAAATCCCCCTAAAATTTACCTTAAAAAAATTAATTGGTTTTAATGACAACGGACCAGTAAAAAAAGATGGACAGTGGCTGTTGTAAGCAAGGTTATTGTAAACAAGCCTTTTTTTTCTGTGCGTCAAAACCAAAATCTGCATTTAAGCCCCATGTCCCCCTAAATCACAATCATGGATCCAGCCCTGCTTCCAGGTGTTTAATGCTATTATAACTTAATTACTGCAGTAACTGCAGCAGGATAATTTTGGAATGATCTCTTGGACAAGTTTGACTTTATAATAACATATAGTCTAAACCTAAATGAATTCCTATTTAAAGAAGATCTAAAGTTAAGAGAATTTGGCATTATTTTTGCAATAATTAGATTATTAAATCCCACTTTCTTTACATCAAGACAACTTTGTATCATAAACTTGACATTAATTTTAAAATTAAAAATAATTCAGGGACGCCCCCACCTCCCTATTGTCAAAAGGTCCAAAATGTAACAGAAAAAAAAGGTAAAATATATGAAACAGTTATTATTATTATTATTTAACTCAAATGCTTGTGACGAAGGCTGACGACTATCAATAGTATTGCAATTCTACAGTGTTAAGTTCAATATTTAGCCGTAAATAATAAATCTATACTTTCTACCTAACAAAAAAAATTATTTTGATTTTGCTGTCCCTTTAGCCAATTGTGTTTCTTTTTTTCTTCTAGATGGCAGTAAAGAGGTATTGATTGATATTGATAATTTGAATAACTCTGAAATTGTTGACCGTCTCAATAAAGTATTGGGTAAATCTAAGTAAGTTAATTATATTTTCTTATCAGGGCATAGAGACTCTGTATTTTTTTCTTTAAAAATATAAAGCTTTTATTTTTTGTCAATATTCCAAGTCAATTTTTAAAAGAAAATCTCTAAAATTTGAAATTTCCATTTTGATGTAAAGACCCAAAACCATATTTGTTACAAAAATCTGGTAACCAGTCAAGTCGCCTACTCGATAAGTCGCCTACTACCAACTCGCCTACTGCAAACGCGCCCACTCGAAAACTCGCCTACTCGACAAAAAATGTAATAGAATCATAGGATATAAAATAAATTAATAAGTAATTTAAATACTGTAGTTTCAACAGAGTGTCACTACATTGTATAGTGAGCTTGGGTGGGCAAAAATCTTTTTAATTCAAAATATATACAGAGTTAACTTTTTGAGAGGGTAGGCGAGTTTGCAGTAGGCGAGTTGGTAGTAGGCGAGTTTTCGAGTAGGCGACTTGACCTGTATTCAAAAATCTCACCAACATAACAAATGTAACAAATTGTTACATTTTAAGGTACATATGAATTTTCTAAAATGTTACATCTTTGTAAAATTTAAGAGTAGCTTGGTAATCTTGAAAGACTTCAGTGAGGCCTGTAAAGATTAACTAGATTTTACTTTTAGAGTTGCTTTACTTTTATCGCTCAATGTCAGTGATTTAAACATATTTTGATGTTTTGATGATCATTTCATTTTAACACTGGTTGTATATTTATAGTCATATAGTCATTAATAGTTATTGATTAATTAAAAGTGTCGAAATGGCTCCAAGTATGATAAAAAACTATATGTCCAGTATGACCCTCCATAAAATCAATGTGAATCGGGCGTTTACATTGGCTTTATGATTTTGAGACAAAAAAGATGCCTGGTTAATCATGAAATTTGTTTTTTTAAGTGGTCACACGGTATAACTTAGCCTGTCTCACAGGCCTTACGGTCGGGTTTTATTCACTTTTATTTGTTTGATTCCGTTTAAGGCGCTATTG
>JAOTQE010008980.1:0-11110 GCA_025631205.1 Nesometra sesokonis | reverse complement strand
CCCCCCCCCCCTGGCGCGACCATTGGATACTCCGCTGGATAGAATGTTACTTCATCGTAGTTTACTTCCCAACAATTTGCAAGTTGTACTATACAGCTGTATAGACTGAAGCGATGTGAGTACATGAGCGGCGAGAGAAGGGGGATAGGGTGACAGTCCCCGGAGTCGTCACTTCAACTCAAAACCAGATAGATGACATTTATTTTGTTGCTATGATTGTCACCTTCAGGGACGAAGATAGCATAAATTAAGAGGCAATACTGTTTTTTTACTCATCAAATTCTAATCGGGTTGGGTACACTCTGTTCCCAATACCTGGTTGCATCCCCTTGGGGTGGGAAAGCTGAGCAAAATTCAAAATTTAACCTCGTCCACCACCTGATCCAAAAACCTTCCGCTGACGCTGTACTGAGATTCATAGACACTGTAAATGTAGATAAGTCAAAATTTCTGCTTTTAGAAAAGGTGGAAAATCAAGAAAATAAAAAATGGTATTTAAAAAAATATGGTAGAAATCGTTAAGATGTTTAATTATTTAGGGTTCGATTTTAGTTTAAAGTGTACTTTTGTAAATGAAATTCTCACCAACAATCTAAAAGCAAAGAAGGTCTATTTTTCATAAAAAACGTTGTTAGCTGAAATCTTTATTTTCTTGCCGGTGGTATAACCGGCTCTGCGGATGGGATTAATTGATTTGAGAATTGACTCATTACTCTCCAAAGTTCCCTCTCCCGCCCTGCGTACATAAGCTCCAACTAAGATAAAAATATGCTTTATAAATATATTTTAAAAAACATGCTGCAACACCTGTATAGGGACTTCTACCGGAATAACGATTTATTTAACAGCCATTTTAAGCTAATAAATATAAACATGAATTTATAATAAGAATCTACACTTACACATTTCACATACATAAGCCAACTTATGAGAACAGGCAAGGTCATTCCATTTCTTAGAAAAGTCATAGTCAAACTGAATACAGTCTTCATCACCAGCATTATTGGGTTCTCCACTGTTGAAATCTAATCAAGTAAAATTAATATAAAATTATATACAGAAACAGTCACAGTGTGAAATTGACCAAGAAAGAAAATAAATATTAATATAAACAAAAATATAATAGTAATTCTTTTTATATTTAACAATCAGTTCATTATACATGTTTTGCCGGTTTTGTCATGGGTGAAGCATTTAAGTAAGTAAAGAAAAAACATAAAAATAGGGGAATAGGCCTACACCCACCTTCTATTCCCCGCCTGGATCCGTTTCTGTGTTGACACAATATTTAAGGACCGAGGTACAAGGGTAATTGATATTGTTAGAAATGTGGTAAAAATTGCTTGCCTGTAGTCTTTTATTACGTCCGCCAACAAAGTTGTCGAGGTTATGTTTCCAGTCGTGTTGGTAGGTGTGGGTGTATGTGTGTGTGGGTGTGTGTGTTTTATGTTTGCAGAACTTAGTCAGTAATTGACATATCCTGACAAAATTTTCTGGGAAGTTTAAAAATGACCGAATAAACAATGGTTAAATTTCTGTGAAGGTGGTAACATGTGCCTGTGGAGGCCTCCGGAAAACATACGGTGTCCAGTGTACGATCGTTAGTGGGGCTTCACTCTACACCGATTTTTCATAGAAGGAAATAATTGGCCAGATCGCGGTATCGTGGTTATCCTTACCAAACAACTAATCACCTCTGTATATTACCATTGTGGTAAATACGCTTACTTTAAAATCTAAAGTTGCCGAGTTTGAATCACCTATAACCGAATTGTCAGAAGGTATAATACTACTATGTTTTTGTTGTTATCTGTATTGTACAAGAATAAATGAGCTCTGTACATTGGTGGTTATTCCTGCCTTCTAGTCTAAAATCCGCCAGAAGGACAGAAATTATAAACGTTTAAAGCTGCATTCACGAGAACTTTGGTCGCTCGGCCGAGGTTTGCTATTATATTGGAAGGATACTGGTCCCGCATTCACAGAAACACACCAGACATGATTCCACAGGTAAAATAATTATCAGATAAATTATCGCAATAAAAACCCCTAAAAAATGCTGCAGAAATGGGTGTATAACCAGTTTTACTTATTCGATGATCTTCCAACTCTTATTCGATAATTGACTTGAATGCAATCATTTTGTAACTTTGACCATGTGTCAGTTTTGATATTGTTGCTGCGACTAAAATGGAAATGATAAGAAGGTGATTGGAAGCATTAGTATTGATTAGTAATAAATAAAGCATTAACATTAACAATAAAGCCAATTTTCCACTAGGCAAATTTATTCGCGCGAATCCAGAATTTTCTCGCATAAGCATGCGTAGTTAAATTTCCAACGACAAAGTTCTTTACTGCGCATGCTCAAGTTGCTCAGGTTCGCCTGAATAAATTCGCCTAATGGAAAACAGCCTTAAGATTGCCCAGTGGCATTATTTTACTTGATTCGATTGGATGCAAAAGATGTGGTGAGACAAGCAAGCTGCATTGCAATACCCTCATCTCACCTATTGGAGAAGGAGGGTAATAACAATTGGAAGTCCAGTAGTCAGGGAATTTTCTATAGTGAAAAGTAGCAGGATTTGAGTGTTGACAACAAAATATACAAAAATAAATATAACATAATTTAAATATTAAGAAAAAAATAGAGGATGCTTACTTGTGTAATCAGTACATTCGCCATTCTCTATCCAAACAAATCTTCCTTCCTCATCAATATCCCTTAGGCCTAGCCACACATCAGCGTTAACCAAACCTTCTATAAAATTGTTTTCATCAAGGTCCTTTACTACAGTTAGATCTGCTCCTAGGCTCATGCAGGCAGCTCTAGCATCATTCCAAGAACTTTCAGTCGAGAAGTACTTGTAACAACTTTTTCCATATGCGCTCCAGTCAGGTTGGCATTTGTTAGATTCTTCAAAATAAATTTAATAAAACGAACATGACGTAAATAATTACTCAATATGTTGCCGAATGTGCCCGGTAAATTTGTATCCAATGAAAGGTGCCCAAGGACTACTACTCTCAACTTCTTCTTTTTGTTTTTTCTGTTAAGTTTATTTTCTTAGAGAAGGAAAATGCTCATGGCTTTCTTAATAGGCAGCATAGGAACATAACATTTTTGTCTTTAAAAGTAAACCTCACAAACGCACCGTGGAAGATTTTAAAAATTATTCTATCATTAATTAGCAAATTTAAGATGTTTTATTAAGCACATTATGCATGCGTTAAAAAGGGACATTTAAATCTTTAAATACTGGGAGAGTGTGGCTGTTTCTATATATGACCAGGCAACCACATGACAGCTTAGTTATATGTAGAACTTTCGCTTGTTGCAAAATCTTCTAGTAAGGTGAATCTGAAAATCGGTTTTCTGAGTGTATTTTCAGACAAAAGGTATTTATGAAAACTAGCACCAAATGTTTGGAGACTCGGAATTCTAAATCAAAATGGTGAGCATTTTCTGTTAAAGGTGTATCTAAATCCATACGTTCTAAGTAATTTGACCCTCATGCATAATGCGTGATTCTGACGCACGGGGACCGATTTTAGACGTAGTGGCTACTATAGGACCTATATAGATACAAAATTGAAAAAAATGAGATTGAAGCCAATTGCCATAAATGATTACAATTTCTATGGAAAACCATCTAAACTACTACGAATACAACATAAAGTCGCTACATGCGATAACGATAAACATGATGTAAAACAGTGCAAATAAGATTTTCTCTTTTTTTTCTTTTTTCCTGTGTCTAAAATTAGATTGGGTACTTAGGTACCCAGCATTGATGGTCTCATGGACTCCCACAAAGTTGGCAGATACACATTATCACCCACGACATTCACCTAATAATATTCACCAGGCTCACACTGATGGAAAAATGCAAAAGTACACTCCAACAAAGAAAATGTTCAAACAAGTTTAAAATAATATGAAATTTAATTTAGCTGTCTTACCTGCAGGTGTAACAGGATCTGCCTGTCTCGCAGCTGTAAGAAAAATGGAAATAGTTTAATTGCCAATGTATATTATAAATAACATAAGAACTAAATTTTAAGAGTAAATTTTGGAGAATATCTTAAGTTGGGTGCGTATATTAGAACTGCTTAAAGGAGGAAAAAAACCTCTCAAAACTGTTCTAATTAACCGACTGAAACTTTCTAAAAAGAAGATTTATGAAAATTTGGTGAGTAATTATTTGGGTGTGAAAAGAGAGATGAAAAAATACTCATTCAAAATCTCAGCCCTGAATAAACACCAATGAAAGGATCTTAATCAAATTACAATTACAATCTTGGCCCGAAGAAAAACTGACGCAACTTTAGTGATGATCTGGTTTGTTAGATATGAGTACCATTTACAAAAACGTACAAGAACTTGCAGATTAGAACTAATTGATAATGTCAAATGTCAAGTCAACAATCAATGACAAATATTCCGGCCAACGTAAATTTACAAAGCACGTTAATTTATTAGAGTAGTGGTACTGGATTTCAATCCGGCAGACTTGCGTTCAAATCCCTTGTTGGTTGTTTTTATTATTTTTAATGCACCTTAAATATAACCATATACATTTTTATTTCACAGTTTCATTCGTCCGATACGCTTTATCTGGGCACCTTTCATGAATGTGTGTTCAAATTTCTCAATTTATAAGATTTAAAAACTTGTTTATAACGGTACGAAACAATAGTTTGTGAAATGTTTTGTCCAACTGTCAAATGTACTATTATCCTACCATTCTTTCAAACAAATTCTAAACTTTCATAAAATCTATTTAATTTTCTGGAGAATGACTAAAAATTTAATAACCACAGTCTGAAAATGAGCAAAACCTTCTGAAGATTCCAGTGCTCTCCTTTGATGTCATAGGGGAGTTTATGAAGTGGTGATAACACCATTATTTATACTATTTGTTTATATTGTAACATTTTGATGATGAGATGGAAAATAAAGTACAGTTGGACCTCTCGTAAGCGGACACCATCGGGTCCGGGAAAAGTGTCCGCCTACGGAAGGTGTCTGCTTACGAGAATTTCGGCCGACAAAGGGCCAAAGTTGTAATGTATACGCCATTATATCTTACATTACACGGCCTTCTCAAAACAAATGACCTCTCAAATGTCTAGACACCGTATTCCATATTTTATTAAATATTTTATCATTTTTCAGATTAGTTTAGTTAAATGATTCTCAGTCATTACAGAATATGGACGATTTGTACAGACATTTGTATTCGTTGTACAGAAAAACAATCACTCAATTTTCCGGAATGTTCGCTTATGGGAGGTAAATTAACACACAGAAAATCTAAATTTTAAGACAAAAAGTTCCCGCGTCCTCTTACGGGAGGTGTCCGCATTTGAGAGGTAACAAATGCACTGATTAGATAAGAAGAACAAACGGTGTCTTTGAATTAGTGTCCGTTATGGGAGGTGTCCGCTTACGAGAGGTGTCCGCACAGAGAGGTTTAACTGTATTGAACTACTTAAATATTGAAATATTCAAGATTTACTGATATTAAAACTTGAATAAACAGTGAACTGATAAATAAAGAAATAGATTAGTAGATTTCTTGAAAGATGTGTTACATTGGAATAACTGCCAATTTACAGTATAATATACCAAAAAAAAAAACAGATTTTGTAAAAATAATTATATCAACACAGTGTTCAGTGCTCTCATCTCAAGCGCGGATATGGGGAGGGGCGCAGCCGGCGCGCGTTCCCCCTATTATCGACAAAACGTAGTTTCACCCCCTTATATTAGAAGCGCCCAGTCTAAAATTAACCCCAAAATCATAAATACACCATAAATTTAGGTACCAGAACACGCAAAATGTGGGAAAGAACCTTTTTTTTGGCTTTTACAGTGGAGAATTACGGTGTGATGATGATACGGTTATTTATATTATTTGTTTATATTGTAACTTTTTAATGATGAGATGAAAAATAAAGTATTAAACTATGGGAATATTGAACTATTCAAGATTAACCGATATTAAAATTAGAATAAACAGTGAACTGCTAATTATTATGAAATAGATTAGTAGATTTCTTGAATGATGTATCCTATTTTGAATTGAAAAACTGCCATTTCACAATACAATACGTAAACAAATCAACACACAAATTAAAAAATTATAACCATGCATTCATTATTACTTTGTAATATATAATACTGATCTGTCTTTATTATAAAATATTGATTTTATTATAATGTTAATATTACAATTTCTTACCGAGCTTATGTTCTGTTTGCTGTAATAGGTACATCAAATCTCGGAGTAACTCCTAGAATGAAGAAAAGTTAGAAAGTGTATTTAGTAAAAATAACCATAAAAATGTTTTTAAAAAATAAATAGTACTTACCATAAATAATACTCAATAAGCGATTGGAAAAAATAACACTTCTCTCGAATATGTACCGCAACAAACGTGATATTTTCGCTCAGGAATCAAAGGATAATAGAATAAAATCAGGGCAAAAATAAAGAAATCAAAGGAAAAGAGAAAGGAATCAAAGTAATAAAATGAATAAATCTAAAGAAACGAGGGAATCAAATGAAAAGGGATTCAAACGAAAAATGAACGAAAGAAAATGAGGAAGGAATCAAAAGAAATGAAGAAGAAACCAAAGAAAAAGAAGGAATGACAGGAAAAGAGAAAGGAATCAAGGGAAAATAAATAAAGAAACGTAAAGAAACCAGAGCAAGAGGGAGATATCAAATGAAAAGTGGAAGGAATGAAAGGAAGGATGAGGGAATAAAGAGAAAATCAGAAAAATGAGAAAAAAATCAATAAAGGAGAGGAGGGGATGAAAGAGAAAGATGGATGAACCAAACAAAAGGTTAAAAGAACAAAATAGGAAGTAAGCATAAGAAAAGGAGAAGGAATCAATGAAAAAAGGAAGAAAACAAGGAGGAAAAGGGAGAATGAATCAAAGATAAAGAGGAAGGAATTAAGGAAAACGAGAAAGGAACGAAAGAAGAAATCAGAAGGAAGAATGAATCAGGAAAACTGAAATGAATCAAAGATAAAGAGGAAAAAATAAAAGAAAAAAGAGGAAGGAAGCAAAGTAAAGAGGAAGGCACAGACCAGATTCATTTTACAGTTAAGGGAAAAGAAAGACTAACTGCGTCAGGTGGGTTTGGGAGGTGGAGGATCCGCCTCCCACATAACATTTTTTTAAATAGCAAACCTCTAGGCGCTCATAAAGAGCAGGACTACAGAGTCGACACGTTTTTCTCTCTTTACATTTTTTTACTTTTTTAAACTCTTTTTTGGGGAGGGGGGGGGGAACTAAAGGTTGTTTGTAAAACATCCAGTCTACCCCATATTCTTTTTTTTAATACGTTATTTTTAATGGCAGCAGAAACGGAGTAATAAAAATACGGTATTTGACGTAAATACCGTATTTTATTCACAAAATTTGTGGAGAAAAGATACGGTATTTTAAATACGGTGTTTTTGTGGTTCCATTTCTGATGCCAAAAAATACCGTATTTTAAAAATACCGTATAAAATAGGTATTTTTTGGTAACAGAAACAGGCCCTATGGTACGGATGTAATAAAGCACAACTAAAAGCCGCAAGTTTCATTTTGAAAGGATTGGCAGAAAGGCGCGTGAATGTACGCAGTAGGCGCGCGTGTAATGATTAACAAATTGGAGCGACCATAACCTGTATCTCCACGCGTGCAAGGTTTTGTGTTTGTACTTGTGCGCAAATTTGTTTAATTCTCTTCGTGATTTCACTAAACGAAATGAACACTAAAAGAGCACGCTTTTGAAAAAAAAATTATATCTATCCAAAAATAAATATTATTTTAAATTCTTGCAACTTACGTTGTTATTGTCCAGTTCTTCATTCAGAGACGGGTCTTGTAAAAGTAGCTCTTGCGGATCGCTGCCTTGGCATGGTTGCAACCCGGCTAAAGCTATCAAAAATATCAACGCAACAAGTTCCATCTTGGAAGCTCGATTGTTAACTTTGTTTCAAATTTTATTCGTATTTATATTACAATTTATAAAATAATAAATTTATTAATTATCAAAACGGTAAAATTAATTGGTCCGCTATTTGTCACAGGTTTTAAATGTAATGATTTCATTGGTTAAAACTTTATTTCCTACCAGGTGCTTGTCTAAATTATGTTATTAGGTAATGCGCATGCGCACTAAAGCATACAAGCTATTGCCAAACCTATCACGTATTAAAAATGTCATCTGCTAGTTGTACTTCAGTGTTATATTTAATTCATACATAAATGTAATAGGGAATCATTGATCTTACCCAAAAACATATGTTTATAGCCAAAATATCTAGAAAACAATCAAGTGCTGAATTATTGAATACTATTACGCACCTGTCGAATAACGACTGTTTTGCTGAGATAAGCGAATAATAATTTCAAAAAATAAATTGCTACCAGGCGCGGGGGGTTTTTTTTGGAGGGGGGGGGGTGGCTGGGGTGGCGCAAGCGGTGCCCCCCACCCCCATTATCGTCAAAACGTAGTTGCGCCCCCTTATATTAGGTGCGCCGGGTCAGAAATTTACCATAAAAACCCAAAATACGCGTAACACACTGTACCAGCGCACCAACATGGATTGGAAGATTATATAGACCTATATCTTGTATATTTCATTCATTTTGTTTATATTTATATTGTTGATATTTCATTTTTGCCAAGTTTTGGATATGAATAAAGACGCAACGTATTGTATTGTGGAAGCCCACCTTTTACAACATTAACCACGCTGAGGCTTTGGAATAGCGTAAAAATCAGCATAGCAGGCATATTACTTTGATTAACTAAAATAATCTATTTGTCTGGTCTGCAAAGAAACTCAAATGATACCCTTTACAAGGAATTTAACTAGGAAAGTGTCAACTCGCTAAAATGGGCTGAAATGTTTAATAATTACCACAATCTAAATTTTAGACGAGGACAGAGTCTGGGTGTGACCGTAGTATTGTTTGAAAATTTTAAGTAGATGTGAAAACACAGAGACTGACTTGTCTAGCAGCAGTGTAACACCCTTCCCCGCTCCCACGTGCTTATTTTTCGTAGGGTATTGGTTAATAAACCTTTGTAAATGTATGCAACAAACACACCTGTTACGGTACAATTAAATTTTATTATACATAAAAATCTGTTCTATTGTGTTTAATAATTTATTTCAATGTTTGGTAATTGACGTGCATTTAACTGTTCTAATATTTATAAGCTGTCACAACAGTTTTCCATATATCATTTAAAAATAAATTAGAACTGTACGTTTACTACAGGGTATATCGTACTTTAAACGTTATTTGCCGTACAGTATCCGCGTCAATACAATTGCCATCATTATCATTATCTCCATCGTTTGGCCACCTTATAAAAATACCCATTTTCCCTGCCGTCGCAGGTTTTTATAGGTAGAAGCAAGCAAAAACAAGATTTTCTTTTTTCAATTCCGGGAACGGCCGTCGTTTGTTCGGGAGCTGCGGCTAGTTGTAGTTGAGAACTTTTTATATGTGTGGGTTAATTCTTAGTGTATCTCCGGAAATCAGTGTCTAAAAAGACTGTCTCGACTTCGGAGCTACTTTAGATAGTGGTAATTTTCAGTTTTTGGGTTATTCATCTGCAGTTGTACACTGACTTAAGGGGCAACTCCGGGATTAAAATTGCTATGGATAAATCTATAGAACAGTTGACCTGATAAATTTTCACAACATTTGGACAATGAGATAATGCCGAAATTACGTTGAAAAGTGAGTCTCAAATCAAAAGTGGATTTACTACTCAAATTACACAGAGTTAAAGAATAGGAAAATTAGATATTTTGAAAAGGTTAAACCCAAACTCACATTAAAAACTAGAATAAATTGAAAGATAAGTCAAATTCACATTAAAATACTAGGTATTTTTAATGTGACTTTTGATACGGTTTTCAAACACAACTCTTTCAAAACCTGTAATTTTCCTATTCTTTAGTATTGTGTAATATGATTAGTAGACCCACTTTTTTGATTTCATGCCTACTTTGTAAAGTGTTTTCATCCATTACAACATTATTCAAATGTTGTGAAATTTTGTCAGTAAGGTATCAACTAATTTTTCTATAGGTGTATCCGTAGAAATTGTACCAGAGTTTCCATTTAATTCTGGAACGACCGTTGTCTCTTCTATAAAGCTCGCTCGGGCTAGTGGTGGATTCCATTGTCTGGAAAACTGTCGATTCTTTTCGAGCTCGTTATTGGTAACAAATGTACGTACTAATGTTGCCAGGGAATGCTAAAAGTACAGAAGTGCATTTTATTATCTCCGGCGATTTTAGTTGTAGATTGTGCTTTGGAACTGCGAGCTGCAGTGACCTACATAAAGCTGAATACCTGGACCTTAACACTTAAACCTGACACTACGGTGCATGTGAGTTAACTAACCTGCAACAGAGGTACTTGGAGCTATACCTACCTAGAGTTGAGTTTCTTGGAGCAGCGGGAAAATGATCTGCGCTACTTAGAGCTACAGGGACTGTGACAGTTGAAAATGAGATTGTCTTGAGCTGTGATAGCCGAAGGAGCAAATGTGGTACTGGTTAAATCTGGACTTCCAGTAGGTGAACCTGAGGTATCTGGTGCTTAGTGGATGGATTGAATGTACATGTGGTCTCAAGTTGTGACAGTTCAAACTCAAGCTTTAGTAACTTGAGCTGTGATAGCCGAATGAGCAAATGTGGTACAGTAGAATCCCTCCTAAAAGTTAGGTATGTAAAACCGAGGTTCCACTGTGCTATCAAATATGATATTTCGTTCGGTTGAACTGGGTAAATTAGAACGTAATAAAGTTCTCAATATGGAAGATCACTCCGCGGTGCGGGTGATCAGGTGTTAGCAGGCAGTGTATAAAAGGCTTATAACGAGATTCTATTGTTATCTGCGCGCCGACAGACGTTAACTGTTGTAACGTAGGCCTTTAACCAGGCTTAGTTTTGTTTTATTTGCTATGTACTTAAAATTGGAAAGTAAGGGGTGGTGTATAGGGACTGGGTGGTTCTGAACCAATCATAACTGCTTGGGGTGAGATAGTATTGACTTCGGCCAAGACTACATTCT
>JAOTQE010008969.1:0-11110 GCA_025631205.1 Nesometra sesokonis | reverse complement strand
ACCCCTTAAATGTGCCCCTGCGGCATGTTATAGATGGCTTGTATTTTGTATTTTTATAGGGAGGGCCATCATTTGTGAGGATGTTTCAGTACCCAAATCTGAATGCAGTTGGAGCTGCGATTGCCAACAAGAGTTTCTTCAAAGCTGATAGAGCAGATGTTTTATGGAATAAGAAAGGTAAACCTGTTAAACCCAATTCTAAATCTTCTCCTGGTGACTCTAACCATATAGGTTCTGGTAGTAAACCATCCTTGACAATTGTAATAGATACCAAGCAGAACCAAACAAGAGCAATTGGGCCAAAACATGTACAAGATGCTATCAAACAGCAGGCCCGTAGCCAGTCGGGTTCCTGGGGGTTCGTACGAACCCCCTTTTTTAGCGAACCCCCCTTTGAAAAACGAAACCCCACCCTACTAATAGTGAACCCTTTTTCCTATTTTTGCATCTGTAGTTGGTATTACTGCAGTCACACTAGGCCTATTCTAAAATCATCATCCATATCAGTTACTATATATTACACCTAATATGCCAAATATACACTATTAGAGTGCAGATAGACTCCATCCCCCGGCCCCCACAGGGGCATTTCCCCTTGACCCCACCGAGGCCCTTAGGCGAACCCGTCTTCAGGAGTACTTGGTTACAGGCCTGAACAGGTGCATACTTTAATTTTAAAACAAAAAATTTTCACATTCTTTTGAAAATCAATGTTGTTTGTTATGATTTCACCTCCGGTGTCATATACAAAAATGCTTTGTCATAGGATACGGGTTGATTTTGTTTCTTGCAGACATTGATGACATTAACTACATGGCGGAACCAAGCAATATAGAAATGATAAATGAAATGAAATTTGTATTTTTCAGGTACGGCAGTTTTGATCATCACATCCACTGAGGTCGATTCAACTGGTGCATCCTATTACGGTGAACAGGGATTACATTTCCTTTCTACAAATGGAGAGAGTTGTGGAGTGGCCCTTGGTAATGTAATTTAGTATTTAAAAATAAAAACTATTTCATTCACACCAAACAGTCTGTAATTCACTAATTTTAGTATGGGTATACTGTATTTATGCTTATAAACTAAGACACTTAAAAAGTCACACGTTCAACAGCAATTAAATTACCTATTACAGGATGGATATTCTATATCTATTTCTATATCAAACTAAGACGCATTACAAGGCACACATCCAACAGTATGTAACTCACCAACTACAGGACAGGTATACTATATCATGCTTAAAAACTAAGACTCATTACAAGGCACACATCCAACAGCAAGTAACTCACAAATTACAGAATGGATATACTATATCATGCTTATAAACTAAGACTCATTACAAGGTACACATCCAACAGCAAGTAACTCGCCAATTTCAGGATGGATATACTATATCATGCTTAAAAACTAAGATTCATTACAAAGCACACATCCAACAGCAAGTAACTCGCCAATTACAAGATGGATATACTATATCATGCTTATAAACTAAGACTCATTACAAGGCACACATCCAACAGCAAGTAACTCGCCAGTTACAGGATGGATATACTATATCATGCTTATAAACTAAGACTCATTACAAGGCACACATCAAACAGTATGTAACTCACCAACTATAGGACAGGTATACTATATCATGCTTAAAAACTAAGACTCATTACAAGGCACACAGCAAGTAATTCACCAATAACAAGATGTATGTACTGTACTATATCATGCTTATAAACTAACACTAACTATTAGGCTTTGGTGGTGTTGTTTGTCATGAAAATAAGCATTGATCAGGATTGAACCCAGGACCTCGGGATTAGTAGTTAAGCGCACTAACCACCAAACCTTATAAGCCAAAGGCTAAGAAGACTTACTGTTTTTAAACATTATCATACTTTACAGCAATGTGATCAAAATAGTGTTCACAAAAAGCTCCTAAACCACTGAAGAGTTTACAATTACAATGTGGGTAATCCGGGGCGAATCCAGCAGAGCTCGAAAGAGGGTGTCCAATGTCAATTTGGACAAACACAAGTGTGAGATCTTAACAGTAAATTGGTGGCAATAGGTGTGGGTCCAGGGCTCGCCTAGGGCCCGGAAAATTCCTTTAGAGATGCTGCTCTCTAGTCCAAAGTATGCAAACAATATTATTTTCCCGAGTCAAAGGGGGGGGGGGTCCATTGATTCTCCCTTGGATCCGCGTCTGGGTAATGCTGTTCGGCATCCTTTGTTTACAGGTATTATATGGCTAGTTTGCAGTAAATGGCAAAGAACACAGACAAAAATTTTCATTATCTGAAATTCCCATCTGTATTTTAAATACAATGTTTATTTTATAGGTAAGAAGGGACCAATTTACAGTGTTGATTGGAATAACAATTCAACAGAGTTCTGTGCTGTATACGGCTGTATCCTTTCATGGTCTTTTTTTTCAACACTTTCATGGCTTATTTATTCAATATTTTGGTTCACAATATATTTTATTTACAGTAGAACTTCTCATAAGCAGACACGCTCATGTCTGGGAAAAGTTTACACTTACAAGAATTTTGGGCAATAGAGGGCCAAACGTTGTAAACACACATATATGTGCTTATGTCTGAAATTTTACTTCCTTCTCAACACAAATGGCCTCTCAAATTTCTAGATACCACAGTCAATATTTTATTAAATAATAACATTTTTTAAGATGACTTGGTTCAGTAATATGATTTTCAGCCATTATAGTATAAGGATTTTGTACAGATATTTGTATTTGTTGTACAAAAATCACTAATTTTTCCAGGATGACCAATTATAGGAGGTAATTTAACAAACAGAATATCTAACTTTTAAGACAAACAATTAAAAAAATGTATAATGTAGATTAAATCTACATTGTGAAGAAGACTATTTCAGTACTTTTGATTATTATTCTTATTTGGCTTAAAATCGTAATTTTTATCATCACTTTTATTGGTAAAAATATCTATTAAAAAAATCTTTCTCTGTGGTTAAGTGCACACCCAGCATTTGTGTATGTTATTTCTATATTACAATAAAAAACAACATATTTGTTATGGCTCATCCTTTTGAGATATGAAACAAACAATTCAGTGATGAAAGCAATAGCATTAGAGGGTGACCAAGGCAATCAAACAGAAGGACGCTGTTCTTTGCCGTGGAGCATAGCACGAGTGTTCAGCCCTTTGATCCATAACTCTTGTACCGACAAATTTTGCTCCAGATGCTAAAAATTAGACTACCATACGTTTGCTTGTGGTGGGTACATTTTTATTATTTTGGATAATTTCCAATGTGTATTACGTCTTGCACAAGTTTTCATCCTTGTCTAACATTAAATAGCAATTTTGACAATGACGTACCAAAGAGTACCAAATGAGCGTTGTTGTAGTAATAGCGAATCAAATTCTTTTTAGTGCAGGGGTTCCCATAAGTTACTTTGAGTGACTCCATTCCCTTTTTTGTAGTTTACTAAGCATAAAGTTTTAGCAAATAAATTCCCGAAACTGATACAAGAGGCGCAACATCGAACAAAATGCTTGGAAACATGATAACATGCTAAACTTTTATCACGCCTTGCCATTCCTACGCGACTATTCATGATACATGCAGTGCGTCAGTGCATCAATACAATTATGAGTCGTTTTTTAATAGAAGATTAATGCCTCGGTTGTTGCGTACAATCTCTAGTTCTGAGAACATTACGCGTTTTTGTCCTGAGTTCAGCGTCCTTCTTTTTGATTGCCTTCGGGTGACATTGATACTTTTATGATTACTCTAAATTTTGACTTTTGTTGCCTCACATGTGTTATTGCGGAAGAAGCACGTCGACAAATGTCACCAACAATGTACAAGGGGACGTTTTAATTTATAGTATAGACTGTATCATGTGTTGATTTTTGTTTTATCAGCAAATTGAGGGGATTAATTGAAGGATGCTTTTCATTCACTTTTTAGCTATATTAAAATGTGCATTATATATATGTTCAGTAAATATTACCCCTTTCCAGTGTAGGGCATCCATAAAATGCCATAAAAAAACCTGTTGTTTTTTGCATGGGGCAGCTCACAAATGCCCTAATAAAATATTTGCTGGCCATTTTAAATCACATGACCTTGTCACCATTATTTTTCTATGGTATGAAAGCCTTATATTTCTACTATGTTTCTGTAAAATTTGGTTGCGATACATTGCATACTTTTTGAGATATATGATGTATATTTGTTGTAGTCTATTTTGTTGTAGAATACCTCCAAACTGGAAGGTGGGTATGATGGGCAGACATGAAAGGGCTAACAGAGGCTGTGTCTATTTTATTGAAGCATGTTTTAAAAGTGAACTTTCATTTTGAATAGCATATTTAAATACAGTATTATCATTGATAGTATTATGCTTATTGTACTCAAATTTGAATGTATTTAATAATCCAATAGGGTAATATTTCTTAACATGATCTTAGTCATGCCAGCCAAAGCAACATTATTCAACCTCAAAGGTGATCCCATCTTCGATTTCGGCACAGGACCTCGAAATTCAGTGTTTTTCAACCCTCAAGGAACTAATATCCTTTGATTTTTATTTAACATTTAATTTGGATCAATGGTGAGATTTCCAACTCGCAATCACAAGATTAGAGACAAAGTATGTTGCTTTTTGTGTTTTTTGAATATATACACTTTATTATTATCATGTTACCTGGAGCTAAAAATGGCAAATACCTGATTACAAGTCCAACATTTATGAATTTTAAAGGAAACTATATTGTGTATATAGGTGTTTGTTCCGAACAAAGATCTCAATGAATTACAACGCTTTCTAAATACTGCAGCTTGACTTGTATCTGGTACTTCAAGATTTGCTCACAGTACACCAATTCTACACAAACTCCACTTGCTTCCAATAAAACAACGGATTATATTTAAACTAATGTTAATCATTTATAAATCACTTAACGACCAGTCACCATCATATATTTCTACATAAATTAAACATAGATTTCTAATCTGTACAAGATCCCTACTAGTACGTCTGTACTTTTTGTTCCACCTAGTTGCCCCGAAAACAAATATAAACAGTGCAGTTGTAGATCGTAAACTGAACAATCTTCCCACTTTTATCCGTGAGGCTCCTTCAATTGAAGTATTCAAAACTCTGTTAAAAATGCACCTTTTTAATTCGCTGTAGTTTGTATTTTTCTTTAATCTTATACTTTTTAAGCGCTTTGAGACAATCAATGCTTGTTAAAGCACCATATAAATATAACAAAATTAACATCAATGTGTTCAAAACATAATTTCACACTAATCCGGATCTTTTTTAAAGTTCCAAAATCATGAAGCCAATGTAAATCGGTGTTCTCCCAAATAAGGTTTTAGCCAACAATTGTACCTGTAAAAATTACAATTTCCCAGTAAAAATTTAGTATATTGAAAAATAGTTATAATATAAATTTGATTCTTGTATGTTTTTCGCCCTCCTTTACTTTTTAGTAGTACAGAGAATACAGGAATGCTCATAGAGGTCTATAGTCATGTAGATATTTGGCGTTGCAACCCAAAGCCATGGCAGACAAGACATGTTTTTTGGACAATTTACCAATATAATTTGTTCAATTTGGAGAACTCTGATCTGTATTGAAAATCTTACAAAATAGAGTATCTGAAGGGTGGTCCATTTTGCGAGAGTTGCAAAGTATTATAAAAGCATAATTAATAATAGGAAAGAAATAAATTTGAAATAAACGATCAACTGCTGACATTTAATAAGAAAATTACAGTTTTTCTTTTGAAGATTTCTTCAATATTTTAGCTTCTCAAGTTTACGTAAAGTAGGCTATGGCAAATTAAATTGTGGATAATGGAACCAAAAGATCAAAGAGAAATCAAGATAAACAAATTTGATGGAAATAAACAATTAACAAACATGTTTCTCCTGTGTCACACAGTCATCTTCAGTGAAATGAAATTTATTTTTGTGTTTTAAGTACTTTTTTTATTTGTCCTGTTTCACTTTACATCATATACGGTATATTTGTAGTATGAAACATGAAGGAGGGGATATATATCTTGTGCATTCTTATACTGTTTATAATTTATTTCCTTTGATGATTATACATTACTATCTTAATGGTACATACTTATTAAAGCGTATTTCGCTTGCCTTTGTATCCTTTTACTCATCTTTTTTTTCTACATTTTGATATCTATACATAAAGTATTATTAAAGTAGTAAAAGCATTGAATGTATTAAATATCTGCTTATAAATCAAATATTTCAATGCATATTATTTCACTCAGGAGTACAATAATTTGAGAACTATAGCCTTATTCATTTGAAAGTGCCATGTTGAATTAAACTTGGAAAGTTTGTGAATATTACTGCACTTGATCTACACATTCAACTTCATAGGCTAATTCATTTGATTAATATTCACAAACTTTTCACAGGCTGACTTTAAGTTTTCTTAATAACATAAACACAGCTTTAAAAAAAACAAGACACAGAAATTTTATATATTGTTAATTATTTATTGTCATATTTTTCTCCTTCACTTAACAAACTTATTTGCATTGCTGGATTTGGAAATCTTCGTGGTGACATGGTAAGTACTGTACTGACTAAGCTATATGAATAACATGCAATTATGCATAGATATATTAGTTAGATATCAAAGCACAAAAATCCCAGCTCAGGGAATTAATTGCTTATACTAGCGAGTTTGTACGCAAGGTACGTTCCTGAAACAATCCTGTAAAGAATCGAGTAGTACCAGGTCTGGACAATTAGGTTCATGATCTCAACAAGACATATTCAATCATAGAAGTACTGATGAAGAAAGCCTATCCTATGGTGACAGTAAAATCATCCCGGACCAGACTTAACTTCGACTTGAGTGATAGGAGAGTATAGTATGAAAGATTTTAATGATAATATGCGCTGTAACTATTTGTTAATAATTATTTAATCTTAAAAAAAAATCATAGATAGAAAGAAGTAAAAAAAAAGAAATATGGAACGGCATTCCAGAATATACTGTATAGTGATTAAAATCAAAATCATTGAATCATCATCATCAATATGCTTGGCTATCATGTTTCAAATCCAGCAGTAAACTCGACCAGAGTTGAAAATATATGATTTAATTATCAATATTTTTAGACTCCTGCATACTTTGTTAGAAATTTACTGAAATTAATTCTGCTTTTATGTCATCAGGAATTTTGGGACCGAAAGAAATTAAAACTAATTTCCAAACCTCAGGCTTCAGATTCAACATTTTTCCAGTGGTGTCCTGACGGAGAGCATGTAGTTACAGCAACCTGCTCCCCAAGACTACGACAAGATAATGGGTATGTTATACAGTTGGTGGCAAACTGATTGAAAGTTTATTATCACTGCCACACTTCACAAACCTGACTGATCCAAAATTATTGAAAATCACTGTCCGCCTTTTTTTTAAACTTCCAATCTCCTGACTTTTGACTATTACATAAAATTTTCCTGAAAATTGAAAGAAATACATGAGGTTATCAAGAAAATTGTATGAAATACACAAGAACAGAAAATAAAATTGTAGAATATAGTGCAAAGGGATCTACTAAAAATGAAAAAAAACCCTCAAAGTTTTTTAAAATGTTAAGAAGTAGAATATTTATCATTTTTGAAATTTTTCGCCCTAAATTGTGCAAAGATGTGGATGATCACATTTAAAAACTTTCTAGTCTCATATTTTTCTCTTCATTTCACTGCTACCAATATATTTTGCTGCTTCACTAGTCTGAATGTAGACTGAAATGCATTAGCCTAAATTCTTTCAAATATGCATGTTCATGGAAACTCCTTGTTTCACTACTATTTGTTAAATTTACCGCTTTATAAATCAATATATGGTAAAAGAATTGGCAATATTACAAGAAAAATGACTACTGTAGAATGATTGGAATCAGCATGTCCTGCATCATTAAACTTTTTGCTAGACTGTTTTTTTTTAAATCAGAGTTTGCACAAATGAACATACCACCCATGGAAAATAAATTTGTTTTTACCCTAGGCTTCTTTTTCTGATTCTCACCAGAACATTCAATAATACTCACAATAATGTTGTTTAAAGAGTTTGACACCTCATCCAAGAGAGAAAACATGATTTTTTTGTGATTCAAAAAATATAATTAAACTATTATTAAACAATTTATATTCCCCGGACATATATGCTGGGGCATATTGTCTATTTGTTGGTCTTGCTGTCTGTCGGTTGTAACACCATAGCGATTGCATCGTCAGAGATAGGGCTTTGACATTTGACATGTGTGTTCCTTATGACAAGGCCTATATTTTGATCATGTGACTTTTACATTTGACATAGATTTATAGTTTGGTTTTTATGTACTTCATAAAAATTTTGCTAATGCCAGAGGCATGCATTTCACAGACACATACTGTTTTATTTTGCAGTTTCAAAATTTGGCATTACACTGGTGAGCTGAGGAATACATATCACTATAGCTCTGGAGATGAGTTATGGGAGGTTGGATGGCAGCCATTCAAATTAGGCGTTTTTGGTGCTAAGCCCATCATAATGCCAACAGTGTCGGTGGCACAGGCCGAAGCAGCTAAGCCTGGTGTGTATCGACCACCAGGTGCTAGGGGTAAACCACCACCAAAAAAATTAGTAAGTCTTGTTAAAATATTTTTCTGCTTATATATGGTCATGTATGGACATGTCATTACCATATATGGGATAATGAAATAGTAAAAACAAATTGAAAGTCTGGACACAGCCTTAGAGAAAATTGATTTTAGAGAAGTCGTCCTTGAATCATTCATTTTAATTTATTTTATGAAAAAAATTTATCAAGTGAATATGGTGAATATGACAAAAAAAAACTGATCGATTGAAATAGTAAAATGAGGTCTACTCACAATATGCAGGCTAGGTAGCTCGCAGGCCTTCAATGATAATATTTCCCATAAGGCACTGCAATTTCAGCCTGTCCGCTGTAACCAATAGCTGGTGCACCGTATCTTGAATCCACGGAATTATGTGCATATGAGTGACCCGTTGTGTCTTAATAAAACACAAAAATTCTATTTCTATCATTAACATTGTCCATTATTTTAGAATTTGTTTTGTTTTTAAAATTTACTATTGAACTAAAAGTCACAAAATATTGCATTCGCACATTTTACCAAACAGTTAAAAAAAACAGTGTAATGATTGTAAATTAATGGCATGAATATGTTTTGTTATTTCAGTCTGAGATAGAGCCACCTGAAAATCTGAGAAAAAGTGCTATAGATGGTAAGAAAACAGCAATTCTTGTAGATTTTTTATTGAGGCTAAGTTTACTAAGTAATTCTTCATAATCAACTCTTGTAAAACAGCGACTTTTTAAAGGGTGGTTCAGTTCTCTGCTTGTGCATTCCTCATGTGCAGGTCACAATCATGCCGGAATGGGTTGATGTTATCCAATGGGGGGGGGGGGGGAGGGTTGAATGTTAATCACCCGCGATTCAATATTACATAATTTTGAACCTATATTACTTGTATTACATTATATTAAACTGGTAAATTCAGCATAATTATGTAATGTAGGGGGATACCAAAAAATATTGTTCGAGCTGTGACAAAATATTGAATGAGTCGAAGACGAGGTCAATATTTTGCCACAGTGAGAACAATATTTAGACATTCCATATTATAATTATTATTCAATATAGCTTACTGGCAAGTACTAATTTGTCAGGACTTAGCCTAGTCCTAAGCCTAGTCTAGGGCCTGCTGCGCCGGCGGCCAAGGCTTAGCTAGCCTATGACTTCAAAATTAAAATACATATCCTCCCACGAAAAATATTAACAGCAACTCTTGTAGGTTTCTTTATTAATTAATAGGTAGTCAATTGTACAAAAAGTCGAGTTTTAACAGGTAGTTAAATTCTAGCTACCTCTTGTGCATTCTCCACGTACAGCAATAACAAGTATCTCGCTTGGCAAAGTGGAGTCATATGCTAATATTGCACTATGCACAGGTGGATACTACATAGTATTGAACCAGTCAAAACAGCAGAATTGAATAATAATGTTTAGATGTTGGGCGTGTATAGATGACACAATACTCAACAACTAATTTGTGTATACAGTAAGAGTGAATCAATCAAGTGAAAAATACATAAATGGTATAAAAAAAAACACTTGCTTCGGAAGAAGTACAATGATGAAAACTAAAGGTAGTGAATATAGCCTGGAAAGATGGAACTCCCTTTCTTTCTCTCTCTCTCTGGTCTCTCCTAGTGTAGGGTATTGTTATTGAAAATAGGGCTATTTATCCTCTTTCCAATTAGGTAATTACAGGTATGAGCTCATCATCCCCCAATGAGGATGGAGAGCTAGTTATTGTTTTCTAAGAAAGGAGGAACATCTTTAATTTGGGATTCCTACCAGATGAGTAACAATAAATAGTAAGAAAATCCCACTCAGTTAAATAGCTGTGCTATGACGTAGTTGTCACCTGTCAAAATAGGTGTAGTTACTTATCCCAAAGGAGTGATAAATTTGCTCTAAATCTAAAGAGTTACAGGATATTGTAAATTGCACTATGGTATCTAAGTTAAAGTTAAAGTTAATACAATTGGATTTAATAGAAAATCATTTGAAATTAAAATTGAAGAAAATCAAGATAAAACTTAATTAAAGTCATGTTGATGACGCTACAAATGTATAATATTGAAAGCATGTCACCTATTCTCATTGTTAAACATTTGTTCAAATTTATAGTGAGACTTTAAGTAACTTAAAAACATTTTTTTTAAATTTTAGAATCAAATTTATCAAAGTCAGCTTTGAAGAATAAAAAAAAAAGAGAAGCTAAAGCTAAAGCAAAGGATCAACAAGTACACGATGGTGCATTGGTAAGTCTCTGCTGTTTTTTTAAAAATTTCAATCATTCATTATAAATGTTAATTTGTTTATGAATGGATTACAGTATACAGTATATTGTCATACACTTGCCACAAAAATTACATTTCATTATAATACACCGAATTAGCGACCTTGTTTACATCTGGATTCGTGGGTATGAATATAAATAGAGGGCGCTATTTTATATAC
>JAOTQE010008958.1:0-11111 GCA_025631205.1 Nesometra sesokonis | reverse complement strand
CAGGCTTTAATATTTAAGACCGCTAACTCCTAAGACCGCGGAATAGCAATGGTCTATAATTAAAGACCGTGCGTGACGTCACAATTATAGACCGTCTTAAGCTCAAGACAGTCTAAAGACTGCTTATAGCAATCCGCCCTAGGTCATTTTGAAATATTCATAAAAATGTGGGCAAAGCCAAGCCAAAGGATTATTATGAAGCTATGCATTATCTTTAACATACAAAAGAAGGCAGTTCCATATTACTGGGTGTTTCCTTGCAAAGTTATGAACAAAGATTGAACATCTAAAATGTAAGTTTTGAGAAAACTGCATTTGAAAATTGCTTATCAGTGTACATTGACTAAGCATGGTTAATTTAAATTGCCCTTTTTTGAACATTTAGTTATCATATATCTGAAAATAGTTAATGTTGTATAAAAGTTTAGTGTTTAAACTACATGTTTTTCAAGAAAATATAATTTGAAAAAAAAAAACATTTTTTAAAAATTTGATGCCTGTTGTGGAAAACTAGCTTAGTGACTTTGCCTCCTTTGGCTTTGCTCTGCCACAAATAGGAAGAAAGTTATAATTTTAAAAAAATTAGATTACTGTTGTTTTATCGCTCTTTTCTCAATGACTCTAAACTCTCTAATACAAATACAGATTCTATTATTGTTTAAAATTATGGAAATTACACTGCCTTATATTAATATGTATATTAATATATTGATTGTATAGAGAGTCAGGGATGTCACCACGCTGGACGGTGCTGGACAGCCCCGGCTAGCAAACACCACTATTATTCCAAAGCATTTCTAGGCTAGCGACTACCACTATTATTTCTACCCTTAACAATTGTCAATTTCAATAAAATATGTGACTGATACATCGAAAAACAATAGAAATCCTAGCCTTATTACTAAAACAAAAGATTACAGCTTTGTTCTATGGTCACGTTTTGTAATGTAATGAAATAACCTGCCCTTTATTGTTCATCGCATGTTTGAACTGCATGAGTCATTGTGTGCGTATGGGTGGATCACAGTTCACGAAAAAAAGGGGGCGCTGTTTGTCGTCCGGCACTCAAAAAAGCTGGTGACAACCCTGGAGAGTATAATGTAAAAATTATATTTGTTTTATTTATTATCATTCTCTTCCACAGACCCACATTATTCATCACAGCGCCAAATGTATTTCGTATCGGTGTACAAGAAACAGTCGTAGTAAATGTTTTAAATGTGGCTGATCCTGTGGATGTTACCATTTATTTACAGGATAGAGCAAATGGATCACCGCATATCTACGCACAAACTAAAGTGTTAAATGTTAAGCCAGGTAGGTGGTACACCTGTTGAATTAATGGTATAATCCAAAGCTCCCAAGTCTCCAGGTTTGTCCTGGGTCTCCACAGGGATGTAGCTAGAAAAATCCAAGGGTGGGTCGGCAACAATGTAAGGGTGGGTGGCATGATGACTAAAACAGTATTTTTACCATTTTCAGAGTCTTAGGGTGGGTGGCATGTTAAAATTAGGCTGGGTGGAAGGTCTTAAAATATTTTTAGGGTGGGCGGCCCCGCCCACCTTCGCCCTGCATAATTACATCCCTGTCTCCATGAGTTTTGGTCCATTTCCTATTCTCTAGGAAAACCAGTTTCTCCTGGAATCTGAATTGTTTAAGGATTTGTCTGTTTTATCAACTTTTGAATTAGGGTTTCAGCTAAACTATACTATTTATGCAGAAAATAGCATAGGAATAAAGTTTTTCCTGTGATGCATACCTACATTTAGATCCGCTTTAGTCTATTGACGTAGCTTCCATAGTACCATCCCCATGAATTTGACTTGAAATGGTTTCCTGTGTGAAAGGGTCTCAGTGAAAGGTGTAAATTTGGCAGATTTAATAGAGGGTGCTGTTTTTACCATTATTTTCAACTTTTAACTTGGTTTATAGTTCTACTTCATTCATGAAATTTAAAAACAGGGAATTTTAAAAATCACATTAAAAAAAAGAATTTTTAAAAGCCTTGACCTAGAGTTTAGAATAATAAATCATATGTTCAGGATGTTTGTGTACCACCACACAGGTAAAAACACAAAGGAATGTACTCTTGACAGTCACATTAAGTAGACAGACACATTAAGTTACATTAATGCGCATTCAATCATAAGGCGCAGAAAGGTGAGATGCACAATACTCCAAAATCTGTAAAGTCAAGTAGGTCTAAAATAAATTACCCTACTTATCTTAGTATAAGCCCACTGCATTGAATATGGAATGTCAATGTTACATGGACGCCCCTAACTTGAACATGGATTCAGGGGGCGGATGCAGACTTTTGGAAAAGGGGGGTGGGAGGCGGTAGAGAGTCCAGGTTTTAGCAGGGTCCGAGGACATGCTCCCTCGGAAAATTTTGGTCTTAAGATGTCCGAAAATGGCCTCAGGGATGTCTTAAGGGATCAATTCTTGCTGAACCTTTTTTTTTTACACCTTTCCATTGAATCTTCACACAGGGAAACATCATATTACCGAAAATTGACTTGTGTGAAAGGGTTTAGACTGGCAATAATGCTGGCGTGGTTATAGTAACACTTCGGTCTGTATGAAAGTGGCTTTATTAAATTATTGGTGAGCTTCAGTTTTTTATGTTTTTGCTCATTTTCTATTAATATCAATATTTTTTAAAGTACCCTGATTTCTAGTATCATCAAGTCTTATCTTATAATTATTTCTTAGAAATAACCAAGTAATTTTCAAAATCTATTTTTTGTCATTTTTCAAGCGAAAATAGAGATATGCAACTCTTAGCTTAGGTTTTTGGCTTTATTGACATACCTAACTGGGCTACCCTGCTCTTTACCAAATAAAATAAATTGAACATTCCTGTCATAATTTTAAATAAATGACCATCGGTCAACAAGAGGTCAACCATAGAAAAAGGAAAAAAAAAAAGAAGCAATTTGAGTATGAAGACATCATTAGAGCTTCCATGGTTGTGAGAACTTCTTTATCCCTTTGAAGTCCTACACAATTTTTCCTGGGTCACACAGCAACATTTCTATTTTCATATCTAAAACATTACAGCACCAAAAAGGGAAAGCAGTTGGCCCAGCGGTTGTGTTTCGGACTTCCAATTATGTGATCGGTGGTTCGAGGCTCACTCTGGTCGGCTGTTTGTGCAGGCAAGACACATCATCCATGTTGCCTCTCTCAACCCAGGAGTATAAGTGGGTACCTCTGAGGTACAAATTATGTGTTGATTATGGAATGAATTGTATTCCATAGGTGTTTGTTCCAATGACTCGGTGTAATAATTGTGAAGCGCTTAGAGGCCTTAGGGAAGGCAATAAGCTCTATATAAATGTTAATTATTATTAAACCTTATCCAAAGGAAAAACTATTGGTTGTAAGCTGAAATTTTAGCTTTCATTTTGTCACAAAAAAATGTAAAAAATTATTTTAACTTATAAATCAAATGGAAAAGCAGGGCCATACAAGATACAAACCGCAAGTTTTGAGCTAGTAAATTAACCCTTATGGGATACATGGCGTAAGTTCAAGAAGGTTAAAATTGATGCTGTAAAAAAAAAATGCTGACATAATGTGCTGTTATTTCCTTACACCAAGCATATTGTATAGCTACAACTATTTTGGCCTTTAGGATTAACTTTATTGGTCATAATCCATTTAATCTCCAGGATTTGATGGTAATAGAGATAATAATATCCCTGTTGAGGTTTTTTTTTTTTATTTTGACAATAGATTTTTGTTTAATTAGGCCTATTACTTAGAGTTGGCTGACTAAGCCCTGTGTTTGCTTCAACTTGTTTGCCTTTTAAGGTGCTTTGATTCCAGATTCAAATTTGTTTCAGAAGTCTAAGATTAGAAGAATCAATGGTTACAAATAGAGCTGCATACAGGGAACACTGTGAAAATTTTCTTTGAATTTATTTTTAGATTTGGTATGAATCCGCCCAAGGTAATTCAACATAAAGACGTTGTTCTCTTCCAGGGTATGTAGAACAGGCATGCAGTCTCTCTTATTCTATAAGAACATCATGTGTTTGTCAGTATAAGAGTTATAACCTTTGAAGTCTAGAGTACTGTACAACATCCTTTCTGTTGAATTACCTTGATCCACCCTACTGCACTATCCTTCATTTAAAGTCCCGATAAGGAGCTTTAAAAGAACCTGTTTGATTGACGGTTTAAGAATGTGATTATATCTTTTTATAAGTAAAAAAATTCAACCAATTCCAATTAAAGCTATCTTCTTTAACAGTCACATTAACACATACACTAGGTACACTCAGTGACGGGCACAAAACATTACATACATTGTAACGTATTGGGAAAACGTTAGAAACCGAAACACTAGGAGAGTGGCGTGGTGTTGAATCGAACCATGGACCAATGAGTCCCCGTGGTTCAGCGTACAGCACAGTGATTTCCACCAGCTAAACTGATGCCATCCGTTGACATTGTAAACCCTTCTGCGTTTAGAGCCTTTCAAGAATGCAATGTTGGTTACCGTCCTTTGTATCTATTAATGCCAGCTTATTGGTCTAGTAGAAAAAAAGTTTATTTCTTCACTTGGAAACAGTGCAAGCAGGATTTATTCAATTGTTTTTTATAATTAATCCTTCAAGTTGCAAGTTTATTATATTCACTCAACAAAATAAAAATTATATTACTTACGATACATTGACATTCTGTTTGTATAAATATTGAATTAGGCCTAATGTAACAAACTACTATATTCAAGATCTTATGGTTAACAGATGCCATACAGTTCTAAACAATGTTGTTTTGTATCAATCTCCTATCTACAAACAGCATTAAACCTATGATTACCTGTTGACATAAAGTTTTCTTTCTTGTGTATGATTAACTAAATATAGTACTTCAAGGAAGGGGAAATGTACAGTTTTAAATGATATGTCAGACTTCTCTGCTTAATTATACAAAGACGGAAAGAGCGTATTTATGAAAATATTTGATAACACTTTCCATATGTTGAAGAATAAATGTGTCATGTTCATTATATGTTGTAATTCAGTTTAGCTACTGTATAGCTAGCTATAAAAAAGCCAGACAGATCAGAGAATAAAGAAAAAAAAACAAGAGTTTGGGAGGGGACATTTTGAGTGGTTGTGGATCTGTGGCCGAAACTGTGAATCAGATTTTAAATATGAACAACATGTAAAGTTCCATATTTCTGAAGAGCCCTGATTGGTCTGTTTGGCAATTATATTTATACCTTTGTTTAACATCTCCCAACTTTTTTACACATTTTTCCACAGATGAAGGAACCACATCAAATAATCTAAGCATGGAGTATTCCTCCATGAACCAAGTGCCATCAGCAGCAAAATTTAACCTTCAGAATTTTACCTGTGGTTGTGTAAAATTGTTCTCTTTTTATTGATTGGTTGAGGAATGAATGCCTTTTAATTGGTAGATTTGTGACTCTTTATCTGTTAACATGCCTTCAAAGTTTGAAAGTTTACCTGATTTTGTCTACTTTTTCATATATCTTAAACATCTTTGTTAGCTAGATTCCATATTTTTACCTACCTAGGCATGTAACCTAGCATAGGAATGAAGGAAGTTCTTGAGTCTGGAATGGTCAAACCAGTGACATCTGGTGCTTGTTAGCAAAGTGTACTACAACGTAGTGCTCTTTTTGAAATCTCTTCAAGATTTTCTGCTTTTCCATTAACTTCCATATTTTTGAACCATTGCTGTGTAAATGTAAAGGTTAAACATTTACACACACAGTATCTACATTGAATGATTTTGTCTCAAATCCGCGATGTCGGTTTTATGCGCAGAAAGTCCAGAAGATTATACCCAAGAGAGTCTTGTAAATAAACCAGACAGGGGAAACGATTTGTAATGTAATTGTACTGATGGGACGCTGTAATATAAGACTCAAAGCATTGCCGGCTGGCTTTTAATAAGAATAGCGGTAAACAGGTGTTATACTATGTTAAAATTCAGTGTTCAATTGTTGCTTAACTTTTGAGATGCAGTTTAGTTTTGTAGTACAGTAGCAACCACAATTATGCACTTTTTAAATAAATATATTGAATAGCTAGGATCATGGAAAGATAATTGTTGAAATTTATTTTTCCAGAGGTCACAAGTCTCCTGAAAATGGCAGGATTCTCCTAATTTTTTGAGTCATCTCCTTCCCTCCTGAAAAAATACATTTTTCTCATGAAAAATTTAGGTATCTCCAAAAAATATTCAGAGTGGGTCTTGGCCTAGCCTAGGACAGTTGCCCCTTCAAAAAATACCAGCTTTACTTGGTGTTAAATACAACTTACATACAATAGTATAGATATTCTTATTGTGATGCGTCGCACATTTGCATTTACGCAAATTTGATTGTCAAAGCAGCCAAAATCTCCTAATTTTTTACTTCTCAAACTTTAGACCTCTGTTTTTCAATTCCACAAGACTAGTTGTTGGTGTGCCGTTGATTTGACCGATGTCACATTAATAATCTGTATTGCTTCATTGCCGCTAATTATTTGCCGTTCCAACCCACAATACATAGCATGTTGCTAATTTATATTTTTAATCGGTTTTTCGAACTGATGGCATTTCCACTGTAAGAAGATAATCAATTTAAAAATAATATAAATGATTTTTAATTGATTTTTTTTTTCTCTCCACTAGAAACAGGCCCACAGTGTCACCCCACTTCTTAAAAAAAGATATCAGATGATGTTTTCAGACATCCTTTTAATCTGGTTCACATGACTAAGATTGAATCCCTTATTTGAGGTCTTAAAAACCACACAACAAGCAGGAGGTCCAAGAAATAGATGACCCATATTTTTGTGGTGTTTTGTATGATGCAGAATCACATGATTGCTAGAAAATTTATTTGATTTTGAAACCAACATGAAAATAACCTCACATAATTTCATGTCATTGCCTATTATAAATGGGATATATTAGAAATACCTTGGCAAAGTTACACTGGTGACATTATATAGAGGTCAATAACCTTTATCAATTAATGCAAGTTTTTTAGCACTTTCCACTGAAATCTATCAATTTATTGTTGATTTATGTTCATTCATCAAAAGAATATAATAAACTATTGTTAGTAGCAACCTTAATTGAATTATTTTGTTTTACAAAATCCATTCAACCATTGGTAGTTGAGCTTAAAAGAGGTTTTTTAGAACATATTCTTAATATTGTTATATTAATGTTGTTACATTGTTATATTAGCTTGTAAGTACATTCCTGATGATGACATAACTACTGTTGAAATATTGGCATAGTTCTTGAGTTATTGTATCTTGTAGTTTCAGTATTTATTCATTAAAACAGTGCCCTTCATATAGTAGTGAATCTATTGCCTGAGCCTGAAGGCAGGACTGGGGCTTATTTCGCAGGTTACTTCCCAGCAATTTGCTTGTACCATCGTACAGCTGGGTAGAGTGAGTAAAGTGCGTTGCTCTGGTGCACAAGCAACTGGCATGAGAGAGTATCGAAACACCATCTCCTCAATTGTGATTCTGGACCGCAACCGCTGTGCCAACTGTTCCCATGTACATACAGTAGTAAACAATAACTAATTAGCAAACAGTTGTTGATAACATCACAATCATTGTTTGTTCATGATATTTAATAGGTCAATTGACTGATTGGTCAAAGTTTAATCTGTTAAAACAAAATTTTAATCTATGATAATTATATTTTTAATCCATTAATTGGTTTATCAAAACAAATGATAGCCTTGTTTTTGTAAATAAAATTGTGTATTAATTCAGACATTTTTGAAAATTATGTAGGAAAATAAATTGATCTTCAATTAATACTGACCAGCATCAGTCTTATAGAATATGCAATGAAATAATACACAGGGTTGTTTTAAATGAAGATTTTTTCAGCAGCTTTGAAGATGACTGCATACTCCAATCCTGGATTGACTGAGGAAAACAAGAGGAGCATTAAAAACAGCAGTATGTTCTTGTGAGAGACTTCTTGTTCTGTGCTTCAAGTTCAAAGTATGATGTTGGTAGAACAGGTTCTCTCTTGCCTCAGTTGCTGAGCCTGTCGATGATCTGTCTGTTGGCTTGATGTCAGTGTCAGCAGAATTGATATTACATTTACATATACCACAATCTTTATACCTTAGCAGGGACGGCCTAGACTGTGTTTACCATACGTTCACTGTAGATAATTTGGGGCATGACACGGCAAAGCCACCAAGTTGTAGGAAAATTGAAAATTGAGTTATTATTAGATCATATTACACTTTTTGCAGGCTTTAAAATAAGGGCTCAATTATCAAAATGGGACATGTATAACTGAAGTTATTGGACAAAATATACACAAATTTCCTTTGTATTTGTTTATATTTCCTGTTTATTTGCTTATTTCTCAAAAACATCCTGTGTGACAACTTGGTGGTTTTGCCATGTTTAGCCTCATTTATTTCAGGATGCATTCACCAGGGAGGTATAATATTTTATACCTCCCTAAATTCACAATTCATCCTGATTGTATGACCAAGCCACCTTAACGCTCTGAGTAAGCATGGTGAAAATATGACATCCTGAAATCCTTACTTACTTTATCTTGCCAGTAGTATTAATAAATTATTAACTACCAAATGTTTTTCACCAAATATTTCAAGATGATGTGTACTACTGATGGGATGATAAATGCGTAGCATGTTAGTTTTAATTTGAAACTTATATGGAACTATCAAAAATAGGAAATTAAGATTGTCATCATTTTGACCCTGGTATCAACTATCACCTTTCTGTCTATAGCTGGTATCAACTTCACCCCCATCAATTATCGAGAGCTTAGATTTGCAAGAAATTTGGCAAAATAGTGGCAACATAAATGAATACTGTCCATATTTACTGTATACATTTGCCAAATGATGAATGTGGTTGTCGCATTTAATTAATTTATTTTTCACATGTCATGAATTTATAGAAGATATTGTTTGACTTAAAGAATTTTTAAAGAAATACTGTAATAGACATATTAGCTCCTAAATTATGATTCATTAAAAAAATAAAAATTTTGTAAATTTCACTATAAGATTTATTAATAATCATCATCCGCAACAGTCTTGTGTAATAAGTTGGTTCGTTCCATCTTGTTCTCGTTCGTCTTTTTTCCCTTGTCGTTGCCATGTTAGTTCAATAATCTTTCATCAATTGTTTTTGTTTTGATTATTTTGTCATTTATTTTCTATAGTTCTTTTTTTTCCTCTGAGCCATTTTCTTGTTTCTCTGTTCCTTATAGTGTAACTGAAATCATTATTTTCCATACTCCATGTAGTTTCAAGTTTTTATTCCATACCATGTCATGCTTATTGCCATGACATTTTATTACATCTAAACAAAGTGCAAAAAAAATTGATTTTTGTTAAAATAAAATTAGAAATGTTTGCAATACATAGTAAATATATTTAATTGTTCTCTTTCTGTTATATTAAATGTTTCTTGGGTAATACCTGGTCATACCTGGTCATACCTGGTCATACCTGGTCATACCTGGTAATACCTGGTCATACCTGGTCATACCTGGTCCTAATAAGAGAGACAAGCTACTTATCTAGAGGATTTCCATTGTGGTCATAGTATTATTAATAGGGGTTCTCTAGGGTCAATTAGGAACCTTAATCTGTGACCATAATGTGTGCATTAATTTTAGCTTATCAGAGCCAAACCAAATGAGACATAAGTCGCAATTGCTAGTTTTCCACAATAAGGCAAACATTTAAAAATGGTCAATTTTTTCAAATTTTATTTTATTTTAAAAATATACAGTTCATACATTCAACCTTCATACTATATTTACAATTTTCAATCACATAATCAAAAATGTTTAAAAAAGTGCAATTTTATGAATGAACTTGCTTTAGTCAATGTATACTGATGAACAATTTTCAAATGCAGTTTTCTCAAAACTTACATTTTAAATGTTCGAACTTTGATTGTTCATAACTTCGCAAGGAAACATCGTATGAAACTGATTTTTTTTTTTGCATGTTAAAGTTAATAATGTGTAGTTTTATTTTATCTATAAAAAACTCTATATAAAACTTAATTTTATGACTTATGTCTCATTTGTCTTAGTAGTGATTACAATGAGTAGGCCCTACTAATGAAATAATTATAACATTATAATGGGTAATGATGATGAAATATTTAATCCAAGTTTCCTTTATGTTTGTTAAAACTAATTTAAAAAGATCCCATTTACAGTGTTTAATATAAGTTAGGGTTATAAGTTATGCATTTTATTTTCTATTATTAATAACTAAAATACATTTGAAATCATCCCCAAACAAATTTTAAGCGTTTCATGAAGTTATAGTATTCTAAAAATAGACCATGGGAATTTCAATAGAAATGAAATAATAGACAAAATATAGTAAATTCGGTTAAATCCCAGATGTGCTTTGAAAACATTTTGTTTCGTTATTATAGAATAAAATCTAAATTGTATGCAATTTTTTTTTAGGTCAAGTAATGACTAATGGTTTTACTACTGATTGTATTTTATAATATAGTAGGCCTGCAGCACTTGTTATTGTTGTGTTTTCCTATTCAAGTAAAGGGGTAGGGGTAAACCCTCTCTTGTTCACATTTCCTCTGAGGATGAATTGAAAGCTCTGAAGGACTTAGTATGATATCGTAAGATGATCCCAAGGGCTCAACGATCACGCATTATTGTACGCATCAGAATTGGATTGTTAAGCCTATTTCTGCTCAGTGACATATTCTTGGAAGAAAAATGAGGCATCATATCTTACAATGAAAATGTTATGACATAACCAAAGTTCAGGCGCGGATCCAAGGGGGCCCAACGGACCCAGGCCCCCCCCCCCACCTCCTTTTGAAACCAAAAAAAATAAATTTTTTTGCACAGTTTTGAATAAAACTGGCAACCACGCCCACCCGGATCTGGAAGTGAGCCCCCCCCCCCCTTCGGTTGATCCTGGATAAGCCCCTGACAGTTTGACCCTCGAAGGCTCTTGTGTTTGACTTATTTAATTTTATTTTCAAGATTCAAGATTCAAGAAAACTTTATTGTCTTCATATCATAAAAACATATAAAGAAATTCTGGCTGTACAGCA
>JAOTQE010008947.1:0-11111 GCA_025631205.1 Nesometra sesokonis | reverse complement strand
AAAATTCTCTTGTTGCATGTGTTTGTCGACGTATGCTATTTAATTCCAAAATGTATACTCGATGGAGAGATATTTTGGTTCTTGGTCCAAGTTCATATTGTTTGAGATTGTGGATCCCAGATGTGGAGTTGGAGACTTTCTACTAGGTGCTTTCATGAATAGAGATAGTAGGGCATGGTGGATTGTGACTCATGACTACAGTCTTCTTGATGCTGATGGTCAGACCAAAGTCAATGTACGCAGAAGAAAACTTGTTCATTGCTTCCTGAAGTTCCTTAAGAGTGGGAATAGAAAGCTGCATCATCAGCGTAGATGGCCTCACAAACCTGTAGTGAGGTGACTTTCGTCCTTGCACGCAGGCGAGCGTTATTAAAGAGGTTGACATCAAAACGCGTGTTCAGCATTAACCCTAGATACATGGTAAGGATAGTTATGGTCATGGCGTGACATCATCATGACCATAGGCATATCAAAGTTTTTTGTCCAAGAAAATTTGATAGTCTGGACTGAGCTTTAGATGTTTGGTTGACTGATGAGTTTAAGTGGTTGCAATTGCCTGTGTATGGCTAATTTATACATTTCGGGCTTTGCTTTGTTGGCCCAAGTTTATTTTTGATTGGTTTTGGTTTTTGTAAAAGTTATTTGATTGGTTTTGGTTTGTAGTAACTATTGATTTGTTGGTTTTTGGTTCACGCGATTGCCTTTTATTGCATGTTTGGTTTAAATTTTATTTATCAACAAAAACTTAAACAAAATGAATTACCGTTTCGTTTATTTTAATAATTTTTGGATCCCTTGAGATGTCATGTGTTACTGGAATATCCTTCATACCTATTTCATCACCATAGTAAATAACAGGTGACCCCGGAAGCGTTAGTAAAAGAGTCATCATTGCTTTGGATATATGAAATTGTGATTGAGTTCGATGGTTGTCACCAGAGCCAATCTGAAAAAAAAAAACGATTGAAAATAATTTTTTTTTTATTTCTAGTGTTATAAATGATAATACAATTAGCGACAAAACCAACTGGTTACAGTCCGTAACAGTACTATCGATAAAAGGTCTTTATGTAGCATTGAAGTATGTTTTATTTCTTTGACACTATGTTTAAGCTCACTGATTCCATCACCAATGTAGTTGGGATCACAAAGTGAACGATTCCGTGATTGTGAGTTTCCTTCTTAATCTCGTCTACTTGAAGCGGTAAGGCACACCTGCTCGCATCATATGTCTGCCAAGTCTCACACATTATGCGCGAGTCTCACGCATTGGAGGCTATTTTTGACGTCTCACGCATAAATAACTTTTTCTCACGCATCAGCCGAATTCTCACTAACAAACAGTCGTTTCAATACAATTTCCCATGCAAGAGGCAATTTAGAGCAAAGTGCGATAAAAACGGCCCTCAAAACAGCGTTAATCTGGTCAAAAGCGGCCGAAAAACGGTCGGATGACTTTTTTTTTTGGCTTGTCAGATCAAAATGGGAGAAGATGTGGCCTAGTAATGAGGCCGAAGTTTGTCTCACGCATTGGAGCCAAAAAAAATTGCAGGTATAGCATCGTACACCGCGCGTACCAACCTACGGGGTGGACCTCCTGCCATTCACAACAACCCTCCTGTTTTCTCCTACTTTGGAGTATTCTGGAGGTCGGTTTTAAACCAACTGAACCTGAATCTTTGCTAGATAAGTTTACTCGACCATCTTTATGAGTTCATTGGCAGGTTTTAATGTACTTCAGAAAAAAGGAATCTTCTCAATTCCTTGTTTGGTTCTAATCGATTAAAGCGGATCTCCCGAAGATTTCACATAAATAATAAAAAGACAATGAAGCACGCGGTGTCCCATTCTTGTCGTTTCACGTATCACGTATAGACGGGATTATGCAAGAATCACACAATCACAAAATCATCCACTTTGTTTGCCAAACTACAGTGGGAGTGGTATCTGAGCTGAATTGAGATTAAGATGAAATTATCGTAGAAAATAAGTAGAATCTGCGTTTCTTCAGCAATGATTACTGTGCATTGGATATATAAAGGATTACCAAATCCACTTACCGACCAACTTGTTATTGAACCTTCTGGTTTCTCTCTCATCCACTCCTCAATGTTAGAAGCTAAGTAAGTTCCACTTACTGAGTCGTAGAGGGCGTAGTTGAACGCGTAATCTGCCCATCCTTCCGTTGAGTATTTGATGGTATTCGCTAGGCTGCTACCATATACGTCCACAACAAGAAGTCTGACGAATAAATACAGTTATTAGCGATAGTCTTTAAAGTCGTGATTAATGATGTAAAGTTTATAATGCGTATACATTTTAAAAGGTGTTGTCTTACTTGCGAACGTCGTCCGTCTCTCCATTGATTGTTTCATATTTTTGTACCAAATCTCTCCACCTCCGCAGCAGGCCGTATATTTGATTCTGATCTCTAGTACGATCATGTAACAGCTTATCGTAACTTTTAAGTATCTAGAATAATTAACACAACAATTTAAAAATCAATAAGTATCGGGAGTGGTAGTAATACCTGTTTGTCGTTCTTCTGATAAAACGCGTGCCATAGTCTGACGCGCCATACTTTTAAATTTAACACCCTCGAGATCCATGCGTAGTTCACCAGGATACACATTGGTGAGTTTTATTTTTATTTTGCTTAGTGCGTGCCGTACTTGGGCGCTCCATACTTGTTGACAGTCAATCACGTCCAGTAGCATTTTCGCATGGACTACCGCGAGTTATGGATGATAAGGGTTATTCATGTTTATGATGCTTAATGCTCAAAGCCCTATATAATCCAAAAACGGTAAACAAGGGTGAAGTAGCTTATCAACAAAATATTGTGGTTGGAAAAATACTACATTTGATCGAATGATTGCAACATAGGCCTATTATATTATGATGCGTGTCATACTCGGTCGCACCATCCTTTTATTACAGGTGCTTCTTCAAATCCCATTTCAGGGGCGGATGCAGACTTTTGGAAACGGGGCAGGGAGTGGAAAGGGGGCCGATAGAGAGGGTTCTAGATGGGTCCGGAGGCATGCTCCCCCGGGAAATATTGGACTTTAGATGTCCTGAATACGCCTCAGGGGCGTATTAAGGGATCAATTGTAGCTGAATATTGTCGTTTTATAGACAATAAATAATATTGATATATTTTTCTTTCCGAAAGGGTGGGGGGGGGCGGCCCGCCCCACCCTTAAATCCGCCTTTGCCGATAATTGGGGGCGGACGCCGGCTTCCCCCTCCCCCTGAATTAGATTAGAGAGTTACTGGTGAATCGCAATGGCCTCCACCCTGTTTAAGGTCTGTTCACACTTACCTTCGTTTCATTATCATATGTAAGATATTCCTGGTTGACGGGCTCGTCTTCGTTCAATTCACTAGACTCAAATATAGAATTTACATGACGGAGGTAAAGTCCATCAACATCGTGTGATAACCAATAGTCGAACACCTCCTGAAAATAAATGATAAACTTAAAAAATGATTAAACTCGTGAATAAATTAATAAATATAAAATTAAAATGAGTGGCAGAACGGTTATCACTCTTTTATCGCTCCATTTGTTTGTACTTGGTCATCAGACTTTTAAATCATCTTTTTATCCCTCAGTTTTTTCAGTTTGGAACAACAATCGATAGTCAGGGACTCCATGATTGAGAACGGGGGTTTTCAAACCCGATGGGATTTTAACAAGCAAAAAAATCGTTTCTTCAATTCTTTATTCTATTTTTATTTTTTTTAACCTCCCAAAGGGGGTTCTCGAGCACCCTAAAGACTCTCCTCCCCAGATCGAATACGCCACTGGCAATTGATATACGCAACATAACCTCTTTGAATAGAGGGTTGGAAAAATAACTATTTTTTCATTTATTGTGTCTATATTTATATTTTACTTCTTGTACCCTTTCATTGTTAAGTTTAGTTAAGAAGGATGCCATCACATCACTGTGCATTATGATTATGTTTATATAATTTGCATTTCTAATGATTTAATATAATTATGATCTCCATCAGTAATCAGTAACAGGGGCGTATCCAGGAATTGGCAAAGGGGGTGGGGGTGCTCGAACCTGGGGTTTTTTATATTTTCCCCTGTAGTCATCCCGTTCTTTATAGTGCTATTTTATGATTTTGTGGTCCTTTTATCTCACAGTATAGTCATTTTCCTCTGAAGGGAGGGGAAGGGGCTGCTAGAGGCCCAGATTTTCACATTTGTACCCTAGTTTTTTGTTTGTTGCCTCCGAAAATGGGTTCTCGAGCACCCTGAGACCCCCTCCCTAACAAACCCCACTGAATAACAGACCTATTTATCAATTCGATTAACGGTTTAACTATCAGTAATAAATAAACTTTAGTGTTCTCACGGTCATCTCTCGTTCCACTATAGCATTCTTGTAGTTTAAATCTGGCTCTTTCTCAGAAAACGTATGAAGATACCATTGGTTGCGCTCCGGCACATACGTCCACGCAGATCCTCCGTACATACTGATCTGGAAATATTAAATATTATAATTATATTATTCATTACTATTAGGCCTATATTATTATATAAAAACACTTAAATTAATTAATGTGTAAACAAATGCTACTCTTACCACTAAAACAGACAAGGACTAGTGATGAAACAAGACAACATTATTTCGTTTTTTCAGAAGTATCTTTGAGTAATACGTACATGTGGGGTTCTCCATCAGCGTCATATCCAACCGTCTATAAACCACGCAGTAGGTAATGATTTTATGATCATAATTACAAGCCTATTATTGAATGTTCAATAATTGTTAAATTTACCCAGTTATTTGGTGGTCCTCCGTTAGCCCCATTGGCCCAGATGTAGTAATTGCTGAACTCAGAGTCTCTGCTCTGCCGACTCTCTACGAACCACTCGTGTAGGTCACTCGAGTGGTTAGGCGGCAACTCCAAAATAATATGCATACCTGCAATGGTATTAAAAGGAACATAACAAAAATCAATGTAACGTAGATTAATTTATAGCACCTCGTACAGAAAATTCCAAGATGCTGTGGACAAGATGTTACACACTGAATGATATTCTACTCCTCTAAGGGTCATGTCATGCTCTTCATCGTCCAACGAAAAGGATCGTGTATAGAGCAGTAACACCGGGGTTACCCTTACTTGTCTCAAAGATGTATACTGGGTTATATCGCACATGACCAATCTGTGTACACTTGGCCTACAGTTTATAGTCCTTATATATATTATAATATACCCTAAGATTTATTCCACCATCAGAAACAGGTGTGATTGGGCTTCGAGCTAATGCTATTTCTCACGGTCTCCCTAAATGAACATATCAGTTCTAGATTTCTAGTTCTCAAAAAAAAGTTTAAAGTACGGTACGTAAGATGATGATTACATTAAGAATTCTGTCTTTCCATTATCTTAACACGCGACTTATTTTTCAACGACAAGAATGGTTAATGGATGGCACGTGAAATGGAAGAAGTTCTAGTAAGAATCGGGATGCAGTGTACCAACATTTTGATTATTTTTAATTGATTTATTTAGTGTTGTAGAACACCAAGGATAACCCACGAAAGTCCAAAGTGGTGGGGGGGGGGTCCTTCTGGGGGTGATTGGGCAGTACACCGGGAGACAATCCCTTACTCTTTTTAGAAGAGTGCACTGCGTTCATTAACTTGCACATGAGCCATGTTGTACATGGAACCAACGGCTTAACGTCTCATCCGAAAGACGGTGCGCTATAGTAACTTATATTTCGACCCTCCAGCCGAAACACAAGTAGAGTGACGTGGTGTTCAATCGAACCACGTTTCAGCGCACAGCACAGTGATATCCACCAGCTAAACCGATCTAAATGACACTCCTTCTAGAGACCTAAGCTTGCTCTGTGACAGGTTCCAACTCTGGCAGAGTTACTTTATAACAATCAAGGACAACATCCAATATCAGCAATGCTACAGTATGAGTTATAATGTAAATGAAACAGTATTGATAAGGCAAGCCACTGTGTGGCTTTTGCGCCATGTTAAACTGCTGGCTGTATTTCTTTGCTTAATTTTTAAAATTAACATTTATTGATGTACAGTACACAGCCGTATGTATTAATAATTTTCAAATAAACTTGAGTGTGGAAAATCCCAACTCAAGAATTTAATTTTCCGTTTCCTTTTAGGCTTTGCAAAATAAAAAATGATAATGTGTTATCAATGACCAACGTCTTCACGTTCAACAACTCACCTTGTTTATGCACCTCATTCACGAGATTTGTAAAATCTTCATTCGTTCCGATTACGGGGTCAACTGTGAGGAAGTCTGAGACGTCATACCCCAGGTCTTTGTAAGGCGTTGTTAAAACTGATCCTAACCAGATGGTAGATACACCAATGTATTTTAAATAACCAAGCTTCTCCGTAATGCCTGAAACATTGAATACAGTGCATTCTTAAGAATGAACTCGTGTATAAAAGCAATATTAAACTGTTAATATCTTCATAATACTTTTAATTTTAGGCTAAATGGTGACTTATACAAGACATGGAAAGACGAATGTTAGGCGGGGCAATACTGCGTCGACAGTCGTACGACGGTCGCACGATTAAACCGTCCCTCCCTGTTTGTATGGTTGCCAGACACGATGACAGTCTTCTACTCGTCCGCCGACAGTTTTTTAAGTGATTCCACAGGGAAATCATTAAATAAAATTGCCGGCCGACGAGTAGAAGACTGTCATTGCGTCTGCAGTACGACCGTCGCACGACGCAGTGAGCTTTATACATAAGGATTCCACATGTCATGCCAGAAGTGGCAAACAGTAAGTGGAGATGGGCAGGTCATGTGATCAAATCCACAGGTAATAGGTGGACAAGAAAAACAACAGAATGGGAACCAAGAGAAAGTAAAAGAAGAAGAGGAAGACAAAAGCAGAGATGGGGAGATAACTTTAAATCATACAGGAGGTATTGGTTCAAAGAAACATAGAAAGAGGTGGAAGCATTAGCCAGACAGGCTTCTTTGTCAGCTGGTGTTTCATGGTCAGATGTTACGAACCACATATCTTTAATTAGAAAGGATGAATCTAGTGAAGCTAGAAAAAGGGGTACGATGCCAAGATGGTGCACTATTAAAGTCTCAAAATGAGCAAAACAAAAATGTTTTTGGTTGCGAATAATATCCTGAAGTCAAAAGGTGAGGGGTGGCTTCCCTGGATCCGCGCCTGAATTAATTAAAGGGGAAGGTTGGTAGAAGTCATTGGGTGGCGCTTATCGCAAAAAGACTATCAATCTGTCGATAAAACATCAATTAACACTGACGCCTTTTCGGCATCAAAAAGTTTCGGAGGTCAACCATTTTGAGCGTTGCCACCATACAAGGGTCTATGGACTTGGGACATTTTAAAAGTGGCCACCATACAAGGGTCTATGAATTTGGGACATTTTGAAAGTGACATTTAGCTCAGTCAGATAAACTGGTGGTAACCACCGGGGCGGACCGATAATTCAGCTGATTTTTTTTGTGGGCGGGGGCGCACTATTTCCGATCGAGGTGGGCATGTTTCCCGATTTCAAGCAAAAAAAAAGTTATTTGCCCTGATTTACATGTTTTTGGCCGTTATTTTAATATTTTGGGGTCAACTTTGGGGCGCACGTAATGTAAGGGTGGGGCGCAACTTAACTTTGCCGATTTTAGGTTTGGGCTGCCGGATGCGTCCCCCAGAAAACCCGCCCAAGGTCATCTTTGTTGTGCACTAAAGCGTTACTGTGGACTGATTTGTCACTGGTTTGAATACATCGCCACCACTCGCCCTGTGTTTGGTTAGAGGGCCGAAATACAAGTTAATGGGGAACCGTCTTTCGTATTAGACATTAAGCCGTTGGTCCCATGTATACGTTAAAGTACACATTACCGTACATTCTCTAGGTTAAAAAAATGGTTTGTCTCCATGTACTGCATAATCACCACCAGACGGATCCACAACTACTGTACACTTGGGACTTTCGTGGGTAATCAATGAAAACGTCAATTATAAGATACTGTGTATGGCAGACTCACCGTTAAGATCACCAATGCCATCACCATCTGAATCCTTAAACGATCGTGGCAGGATCTGGTACCCAATCCCATGTTCATACCAGTTGTACGTTGACTGACAAGGGGTGTTGACAAGCAGATTAATTGCTACAGCTAACATAATTACACAACTAATAAACAGTATAATTAACACACCCCTTCGTGCGTACGTCCATGGTCTTTGCGATGAGTGTATCAACAGCTCAGTCTTTTGCATAGCCGTCGATTCGGACCCATTTGACTCCTGTGTTTTTCTTAATATATATGCCGGAGTATTCTTCCTTTCGTGAACGGTCGGCACGCCGAATTCTACCGATGTTGTAAAGACGGTAGGCTCACGGTTCGCCTGTATAGGCCTGGGTTTCGTCGAGTTATTAGGCTTGTATACAAGTGATGAAGCCATAACATCGAACTCAAATTCGTTGGTACTCTCCCACTCTGAAACCTCCCTTTTACCTACCATATTGGATACTGATGTTAAAATAAGAGAGTACAAATAGGCCTACTGCACTGACTTAGCGTTATTTCAAATCGTACGGTTTGACTTCCATTTACTTTTACTATATACGCTAACAATAATCGTAAATTTGCGTTTCAATGGTTAATAGGACAATAAAATCGCTCTGCCTTGGTAGTCTTTTGTTTGCGCATTGTATGCTTCATGAGCGCTTTGAAGGTGTTTTTATATGAATATCTTTAAGTTCATACTTCTTTCAATTTTTTTGTAACCGGTAACATTTTAACTTAGTATGTATTTGGGCTCGTCTTAAGTAAAATATGAATGATAAGGCTCATTATAATAAGAGTTAATTATAATTAATGAAATTATTAGTTAATATAAACTGGTGTAGACATCATCCTCTACAAATTTAATACAATGGGTGACTCATAGGAAGACACCGACGAATTACGGTATTTGTCACATGGCTTTAACAGTTTTATAATTTATATAGCGTACTACTGTTACTACCTGGTTCACATAGTAGGGGTGCTAAGGTGCAAATTTTAGGCAAATACTTCAAATTGTGATAATATTCTGAAACTTGGCATAGTTATTCATTGGGATATCAAAAACATGAAACGGAAGGGCTGCCAAAAATTTGGTCAGGGGAAAGCGGCCATTTTGGAATTTAAAATGGCGGACCTTAAATATTCACTTTTGTACCATTTCTCGGGAAGCATTGAATGTGGAAACTTGTTTTTTTTTCTATTCAGGACATGCATATTCCCATTTGCTTTAATGGAAAATGTTTACTAAAAATAACCGGAAATGGTATTTTTGACCTTTGACCTCAGTTTTACCATAATCTTCACAACCGTTTGTCGTACATAGTTGATTTTCCTATTAAATTGTTTAGGACATGCATCTTTCTACTGGCCCTAATGTCAAAGATTTCCTAAAAATAATCAGAAATAGTATTTTTCAACTCTGACATTTTAAACTATATTTCAATATCTTCATAACCATAATTGTTTGACTTACATTCATCTATCTCTTAATATTTAGGCTCTACGCCTAAGTGGTTTATCTACTGTTAAGAAAGTTGTGCTGACGTTAAATCGTTCCCCATCAAGGTGAGCATTTAGCTTAAGTTGAAAATTTCTGACTAGAGCACTTGTAAGACGGACCAGGAAGGAAACCATTACAATAATCAAGCCTTAATTTTATAAGAGCATGAAAATCTATGTGCCCGTTTCTTTGTTGAGAAATGTTGTATTTTTTATGTTGGGGTATAGGATATAGCTTTAGATGAACACAGGGATGCTTCTTGGTATTTTCTAACATTTTACCTGACAACCATACGGATTAATACATCTTAATTCATTCTTCCTTCATTTGTAGCTTCCAAGTTCACAGTTGGTATGTCCTCAACGAATTAACACCATGGTAACATTTGAAGGTTCCAGCAGAGAGCTCCAAACTAGAATAAAGTTGTTGTCATCATTCATCCATCCCCAACTAACTAGAATCTAGGTCTCTAGACAGTTGTACCACTTCCTGGCTTGTAATACAGATCGTTACATATGTTCTTTTAATGCAGCAGATGTTGGGAGATATTCTCTATTGCTTTTTCCCTACTTGTGAATAGATATCGCCCTGCCTCATTTACTTTCATACCATCAAATGTAATACAGTACGTAGTGACAACAAACTGTTTTAGATAGTCTGTATTTTTCACTAAGACCTCCGACAGATGGTGACATTCCCTCACATACTGAAGTCATCCATGGCACCTTTTCCTGTTTTGCCATTCCCTTAAACAGATGAAGTTGTATCACAACCACTAGAAGAATGAAAGAACAAATAAGCAGTTGATATTTGTGGACCAAGATAAGTAGGAATCTCGTGTATTGGAATGTATTTCAAGTGCTTTCCTACTCTAAACTAGAGCCAAAGCTCTTGCATGCCAGTTATTCTGTAGATGGCAACACAATTACAGTAACATCACTGTCTACAATCTTGATAAGAATGTATAGACAATTTACAACATATTTAACATAAACAAAAATACGTTCATCTGCCTCTTCCATGTTACATGGTATCAACGGTTGCAAATATACTTGCTGGTTTGCTACAACTTTGTCTTCCAAAGTCCCTACAAACAATCTGTGATTTCTGTAAATATTCTCAACTACGCTGTTTACACATAATAGAAACAACTCTTCTCTCAATTCATCACATCTCAAGACTGTGGACCAATTGTTCGCCATAATCCCACTGGCTGTGACGACTTGCAAATGTTACCAAGGTGTTAATTCCTTGTAGACATACCGACTGTGAACTTAGAAGCTGCAAATGCAGAAAGAATGGGTTAAGATGTACTAAGCCGTGTGGTTGCCAGGGAAGTATTAAAAAAGGTACCAAGAAGTATCCCTGTGTTTATCTAAAGCTATATCCTACTATATCCCCTATATGCTTACAAAATCTCTCAACAAAGAAACGGTCACATAGCTTTTTAATTCAATTCAAATTCAATTCAAAAACTTTATTTATTCTCGATATTGCAAAGTACAGTAACAAATATATAAATATAAACAATTATATA
>JAOTQE010008936.1:0-11112 GCA_025631205.1 Nesometra sesokonis | reverse complement strand
AATGGATCCGATAATCTGATAATTATAACCCAGGGAAGCAGGGGAGGATACAGACTTTTGGAAAGGATGGGGGGAGGCGGAAGGGAGACGATAGAGGGTGAATTTTTTAGGGAAGTCCGGGGAAATGTTCTAGGATTTGCTTCGCAGCATTCACTTACAATTTGTAATAACTAGTATAGTACCATATTAAAATAGATCCTAGGCGAGACTTTTCAAACAAAATGTTGATGATACGATTTGAAGATAAACTTTCATTTTGTATTGAAAGTTCGATGATTTTTTAGGTTAAACATGGTGACTTTTTTCTCTACAAGCCAAGTGGACCGTGGGCCTAGGTCTAATAACCGCAAACAACATTCTCTCCTTCCAAGGGTCACTTTGGGTCCATCTGGCGTTAAATTGACTCCACTGTAATTTCTACGGGTCCATAATATCAATACGTGACTCAATGACAATGTGTTACAGGACCGCATTACTGTATTATATTGTGATCAAAGATTCCGTTAATGAATTTGAATATCGGGTAACACAGAAACAGTACAGTATCTTTATTCGGCAATCAGAAAAGAATGAATGTAAAGTTTACTACAGCATGTTTTCCACACTAACAACAGGTTTTATGTCGTCAACAGTGGCGGCATTACGGGGGCTACATCCCCCCTCGGGGACAAACCTGCTTTGTAGGGTATTGTCAAGATCCAGACGAGCCCCCAATAATACTAAATGGCCTAAAAAGCACGCAAAACTTGTCAAATCGAAAACCGGGAATTTTGTCGCAAACATGTTTTTTTAAACCAATAAAGTGAATGTAAGTTGTTAAATTGCGCCCAACATAACCAAATCTCCTCTTACTTATGGCTTACTTTATACTGTACTGCTAATATCTTATAGTCAGATGGTATAAAGGTGATTTGCCAGTTTCTGTGCGTTGGTAGGCTACCTGTTTTAGCCCATTTTTGTGTCTATTTTTGGTTTTTATGGTGAGATTTTATAGGGGAGGGGAACTACGTTTTGACGATAATAAATCTACCCCTGTCTTATGTCGTTCTTGGACGAGCTCTTTCTAACGTTGTCGCCAGTCACAACGGTTCTCCACAAAAGACTACCAGCCCTGTACTTTCTGTTCCCGAATCCTGTTTTAATACAGTTTGGAATCCTGTTTTAATACAGTATGTCAGCCTGTTTTTGTAGGGCGGCCTCTTCAACGGTACCAATGCGTTAGTTCTAAAGGCAGTGAGGTTGCTGCCTGGGTAGCTCCTGGTGTCTTTGGCAGTGGCCAGCTAACTTCATTGTTAGCTTGCTCCAATTAAAGAAACATTAAAGTTAAGAACTTCAAAACAGAAATTAGTGTAAGATTTTCTCTATAAAAGTATAGGTTTCCACCCCTTTAGTGTTTTTTTTCTTCTCATTTTTACCATGGGCTGCAAAAAGGTTGAAAATTATTTCAGTTTTTAGAGCAATTGTCAGTATATTATTTTTTTCAAAACAATCTATTTTCGTAATAATTTGTTGTCATTTTTCATCTTTAATCAAGCTGTCTTTGTTTTATGCCTTGATCTTTCACTTTCCGTTTTTTTTTTGTTTTTTCTACACATGGTTTGTGGTTTTATAATTATATACTGTAGAGACTACTTACTTTCCAGATGTATGAACATTTTCCACAATATAAATTATAAATTGAACTTTTAAACTCTAAGGCTGGTATTCTCGAAAGTGGACTAACTTTTTAGTCCAGGACTAAATTCAGATTTAATCTGGGACTAACTGACTATGGTTTTCTCAAAGGTTTCAAACGTTTGTCCAGTCATAAACCCTGGACGAAAGCATTCTAAATTTTGTCTGCCGCGGAACCAGGTTTATGGATAGTCCAGGATCAACTAGTGCTTTCTAGGGTTAGTCCTGGACTAACTTTCGAGAATACCAGCCTAAAAGTATTCCTTTGCGCACACTCTTCGACTTATGCCTAGGTTGTGCAACCATTTATTTCAGTTTTCCACCAGCGTGTGTATAATAATAAGTTTGCAAGTAAGCATTACACTTTTAGTTCACTGAAGATAGTATAGTGGCTCCACCAAAACAGACTTATTATCCGAATTATTTCCGTACATTTGAAAGTTCTGAACACTGTAAAAGCATGGAGATACCTCCATGGTAAAAGTGAACGTATATTCAGGGGCGTATCTGGAATTTTGCGAATGAGGGTGCTCAACCTCTGTTGGGTTAAAACAAGCAAAAAAAAAAGCATTTTTCCACTATTTACACCTTAATTTGTACATTTTAGGTGTTTTTCGTCAGATTTTAGCCCCTCTCCTCTAAAGGGGGGGTTGGGGGGGTTGGGGGTGCTCATTTCCACTGGAGGGGGTGCTCGATGTCTATATTTTCAAATTTCCCTCCTAATTTTACTGTTTTTGCATCCGAAGGGGGTGTTTAAGCACCTCAGCACCCCCACCCCCAAATACGCCACTGATATTTTTAAGTAATCAATTTTAACAGTTTTTGTTTACCCACAAGAAAAACACAGATTTTAAAGATTATTCCGGATCTTTGAACGCAATTAACATTTTAAGAGGGAGGTACGACAACTGAGAGCTTTAATCAATAAAGTAATTAAGGCTTTATTACAATGCAATTATTTATGACTGTTTTAAGTGTTCTCTCAATACCTAGAAATGGCAACCAGTTTATTAACCACTTGACAGTTGCAATTGATAATTCTGTACCGCTGAATATTAATGTTCACAGTAAACCATCTCATGGAATATAAACATCATTATTAATTTTATTTGTTAAATTCCAATCATGACAAATGTTTATAATTTTAAAAAAATTATTGTACTTGCACGAATTACTACCCGGATGGCTAAAAAAATTGAAGGCATACTTTTTGAATACAAGGTAGTGGAGTCAGATTTATTTATGGCTAGATGGTGATCTTAACACTCAATGGCAGTCCCATGTAGGCTCATACTATTTTGGTTTCTAAGCGTTCGTCACAAACATGAAAGTTAAATAATCATAACGGTTTTATAATTATTGTATTTTTAACATTCTTTTGTCATACAAATTATTTACATGTCACACAAATTTTAACTTGTTAGATTTTGATAAAATTTACTTTCAAGTATTGATATATTTGTAACTGCTATGCAGTTTCAACATGGCAACAGGGTTAGAACATAACGCGATTTGATTGGTTGGATTACAGAATAGTATGCACTTACATGAAACTGCACTATGTATTTTGTGGAAGTTCACCATCTAGCCGTAAATAATATATTTATGGTGGAGACTGACAAACTGGCAGATAAGATGGACAGCAAAGATCTTACAATTTAAATATAACACGCTGGCCGATTTTTGCATTTAATTTCTGTAATACGCGTACAATGCCATCTAACGCTCAAGTCTCCTCCTTATTTTGCAGGATCGCTATAAAATGTATTATTCTCGTTTTTAGAAACGAGAATAATTCACGGCTCATATTTTTGGAACATGTGACCGATTATTAAGTGTTTAAACTGTGCATTGTGTCTACTGTAAAAATGCTATTTTTAGGTACAAATGACACATGAGGACCGATGGCAAGTTGCTCTGTCTGGCAAGGTTACATGCAATGACAAAATTGAGATCAGTGATTGTGCGAGAGTTGCTTTTCGCAGATGATGCTGCTCTTGTTGCCAACACTGAAGAAGCCCTACAAAAACTAAGTGATCGTTTTGCAGATGCTTGCTCAGAGTCTGGACAGTTAGTCTTAAGAAAACCAACAGTGTTCAAGGTGCCGCAAATCCTACTATCACAATGAATGATGTCACTCTAGAAGTAGTTGAGATAAGGCTCAACAATCAGAAATAAACTCTTACTTGATGCTGAATTCGACAGGAGGCTAAGAAAACCAAATACCATCATGGCAAACTTACAAAGCGAGTATGGGAAAACAAGGCTCTGACTCGACATACAAAGATCCAAGTTTATCAGGCCTGCATTATTAGCAGTTTACTATGTGGAATTGAGACCTGAACATGAGACAAGAGCACACACTCGACACTTTCCACATACGGTGCATTAAACGCATTCTTTGCATTAGTTGGCAGGACCGCATTCCACACTGTACTATTCTGCAATGCGTTTCCTAGCATGTTCTCTTTGCTAAGCCAGCGCAGTTTTCGATGGTTGAGTCATGTTAGGTGGATGGAAGATGGTCGGATTCCCAAAGATATCATGTATGGACAACTGGTTACTGGTTCAAGACTTGTTGGCCGTCCCACCCTTCGATTCAAGGACGCATCCAAGAGAGAACTAAAAGCATGTAGTATCCGTCATGACAGTTTGGATATGCTGGCAGAAAACCAAAGTGTCTGGTGCCAACAAGTTAAAAATGGTATTGTAGGGGCTGATATGAAAAGACGTCAGCTCGCAGCAGAAAAGAGCAATTATTCTTATAAACTAATTCCCAAAACTAATACCCAATTAACACATACACATTTCCCTCAAGCAATCTTGGTAAAGCCCCTGTAACAGTGGCGGTGCTACGAGGAGATACGACCTCATTTAGGAAGCTTCGATCATTTTTACACTGCTCATGACTCGTACTGCCATCATTTTTTGTTGGACAACGGCAAAACTGAATATTTGACACCTACTGTAAACATCAACGATACGTCTTAAATATCCCTACAAAATTTTAATTTAAAAAGTCAATCAAAATGTAATGCTGGTCCCCACTGCACAAGACTATTTCATAGCAAAACCATCAGGTTGTAGAAAAATTGAAAAGTGAGTTATTGCCAAAACCATGTTACACTTTTCTCGATCTTTAAAATGAGGGGGAAATTATGAAAATTAAACATTTGAAGTTATTGGACAAAATATACAAAAATGCTCTATGTATTTGTTTATACAGTATTTATTATTATTATATTTCCTGTTGTTTATCTGCTTATTTCTCAATAACTTCATGTGCGACAACTTGGTGGTTTTGCCATGACTAGCCTCGTTGGCTTTCCCATTCCAATGAGTTCAGGGCGGATTGTTATAAAACAGCCTTAACTAACAGTCTTAACTTACAGAATAAAGCTGGCTTTTACACAAAGACGGAATTAGCAAAGTCACCAAAGTTAGACCTTTGCAATAAAACAGTCTTTCCTAAGACCATGCTGAGTATTGAATCTTGAACAAACAATCCATAGTGACAGCAATTGAGGGCGCTATTTTAAGTAATTTTGTGCCACATCACATTTGATTTTTTTACGAAAATGTTATACGGGTTTTAGTTTCATAATATTGTGTATGTTTAAACAGTTATAGTTATAACAATTTATTAAAACAGGCATTTCATGGTAAACTAATGCCGACACCACATTGTAAGTGATTTAAGACCATTTATAGCCTCCTCCAAACAGGCTTTAATATTTTAGACCACTAACTGCTAAGACCGTGGTATAACAATGGTCTATAATTAAAGACCGTACATGACGTCACAATTAGAGACGGTCTTAATGTGAAGACTTTCTAAAGACCACTTATAGCAATCCACCCCAGAATATCATCTTCTGGGTTGATGGTCCTGTTGCATAAACTCTCTACTGTATAAATGAGGCGGACAAAAGAAACTCTGAATCATATTTCTGAAAAAGAAGTCAATTTTTATTAATCAATAAAACACAACAGATAACATGCACTTCAGCGTCGCTTGTAAAACACTATACTCCAAAAACTTTGTACAGATTTTCCATTAAATTCTGTGTAATTACATTACCGTGGAAGAAATAGCCAAATTACGAAATTACCGCACAAGAAAAAGCTAAAATTATAAAAAGATGTCCAAAAAGGTGTTAAATAAAACATTTAGATTTTTTTTTTAAATAATGATGTAGTATTTTTATGCTACATTTTAACCATTAGCATTGTATGGCTATTGCTAAACGCTGCAAAACTTCCAGTAAAATACTGCAAACTCCAGCCATAATAACTTAATTGTGGTTTTGTCTCGTAACTCAAGAGTACATAATACCAAGAAATGAGTAAGATATATAACTGCATGACAGGAATTATTAGTTCAACACTATTTATGTCATCACCATCAATATGAATACAATGGTTTCTTTTTCTTGAGATAGTTATATAATTTACGATTTAATCACAATCAAGTTATAAGGCTATAGTTTGCAATGTCTTTTTAAGATTTGTGCAGTTTAACAATATCCAATGACAACTAAGCATATTGATATTCTATTTATTCATTTGTATCTTTTGTTTCTAATTCAAAGATTGTTGTAATTTGTTACCAATGTATGGAAGTACTATTTGGGTTAAAAAAGGCGCCCATCGGTGACCTTTTAGAGTGGATAAAGGCGAAAAATCCTGTCTAAAACAGAGATCTTGCCCACCCTGTTGGAGGTGTTGCCATGCTGTCGGGCAAATTCTGGCGCTGTCACCGATTGCCGAGGTGAAAAAAGAAACTGAAAAGCATGAGTAGTGAATCGCTGACCTCGATTGGAATTCTAAACCAGAACTGCTGCGCCAATTGCTCCCACATCAACAAGTGTACCTAATACTAACCACATGATGCAAACAAGCATTTAATGTAATCAGAGCATTATCTAGACCAAAGGTTACAAATTTAGAAAACAAATTAAGAACGACAGAACATCAATACGCGATAAAATGTACCAATGCTAGCAGCCAAAAAGTAGCATAAATATGGATTTAAGGAGAAAAAATGGCCAAACAAGATAAATTTAAAAAACCAATATTCCAAACCTTATCCTGTCTTCTTACTTCAACCAGATTTTCATTTTAATTTGCTTCTTAGCTTCTTAATTTTATTTCTTTCTTCTAATTTACTTCAAACTTAATACCCTCCTCTTCAAAATTTCAATTTTCTTTCTTCTAACTCTCTTCGTTCTTCAATTTACTTCATAATTACTGAACTTCATTTTTTGCTGAAGCTGACTATTTCATATTTTAATTTGCTTCCTTCAATTTTCATTTTATGGTACATGAACTTGCAATTCCTCACCATTACTTCCATCTTCAAATTTCTTAAAGACTACAATGAAAAAACAAGTACGGTGTTAATGAAGGTCACTTCACAGGCCACCAAGGGTCAAAGGTCAACTAATTCTACTCTAACTTTACATCACCTTGTCCAAAATTGTCGCAAACTGTTAACCATTAAGTCAAATCTTCATGAACACTGGAAAAATAACCACCAGAAGTTTCAGCCTTATGTTCGAGTTTGACTGTGTAGAGGCGCGAATAAGCATTATGCTTTAGCTTCAAGATCAAGGCAAATCAAAAGAAGTTTTATTTTAGCTTTCAAATATTGAGGGTTTGATACTGTTTATATTTCCAATTCGGTTTTTAAAATGTTTAAAAGTTTTTCGCTAATATTAGAAGCAAAGATTAATGTTATTATAAATGCTTTCCCCTCAGGTCCAAGATATATTGAAATTGTGACATAATCTGTGTTATGTGTTAACAAAAAAATATTCACAACCAAAGAATATACGAAAACTAATTTGTAAACACTGTTTTTCCAAAAGGTCCACTAATCAACTAAGTAATAAAGTATAATACATACTTCCCAAGCAATGAGATATCTGCTACTGGATTCAAAGTTTCAACATTATTATATTAAATCTAACATGACAGTGTGGCGTATCCCATAGCTTAAAGGGTAGGTTCACCCAAAAAAATTATCTTCCTTATATGTTTTAGTTCATCATAAAAAGTATATTCAGCCCTGTTTCAGAATTTTTACGATTCATTTTACCTATCATAATTATTGATGAAACAGACGAAAATTGCTAAGTGGGGGGATAGTTCAAATTACAAGATAGATTCCCCATTGTTTTACATACAAATTGTCTGAAAGAGGGGTATTTTAATAAAATTGTGAAAAATCAACGGTCATTCTAAAAATATATAGAAAAATACTTTTCTTGTGTTTTAATCAAAATTGTCCATTTCTGATTTTTTCATAAGTGCAAAGTAGCCATTTTTATTGGATAATAAAAAAATTACCCACTTTGCTATTTTGTGTGTAAAAGAATAGGGATGAATCTAGCGTTTATTTTTATTATATTTTTTAATACACAGGGAAAAAATCCTAAAAATTCACAAATAGGACTGAATATACTTTTTTATGATAAACTGAAACATATAATGAATAGTAATATTTTGGGTGAACCTGCCCTTTAAGTATATAATGTACATTCTTTCTGTTTTTACATACATTATTTCGGTATTCATTTACAACTAAATTTACTTGTAATAACAAATTCCCTTTTTGCAACATGCGAGTTTGTTTACACTTTACATTAATTGATTGAATCACTTTTAAGTGTACACTAAATGTAAAGTTGACTGATGGAATTGATTTACTCTCTCTGTGGTAAACTCTATCTTGGGTTAAATTGTTTAACTGTGTATAAATACACATTACCATCTTCAGAACCTATGTTATAAGCCATCTGAGCATCTGGCAGAAACAATACTAATACTTGACTCTGTAATTTTACTAATTAAATGTTTAGGTCCTTTATACTCCACAAGGTTGTGTTCACCATACATCACTGCTTCAAAACTATTAAAATAAAATCAAGATAATAACACTAAATCAATGAACAAGGATCACACCATTTTCCTTCAACGACAAAATAAACAGCTTGCATCAGTGAGAGTATGAAATACATTAAATCTAGATGGTGTAATATTTAAAAAGATGTAACAGCATGTGTACACAATTTAACAATACATTAAAAATATTTCACATAATAAACACTAAGACAGGGCTTTGTGTACATCTTTAAAAATGTTGTTTAGTAATAAGACTTATATGAAGTATATACAACATGAAAATCAATGTAAATTATATGGACGAAATTATTCATTTGATCGATGGGAATCCAATTTTGCGGTAGAGAAGAGCATTAAAGTCAAACTTGCTTAAATTGAATCTAAACTGGTATTCCAAAATGTCCCTAACTGCATAGCCCTACCCTAGGCTAGTCTAGTTAGTAGGATGTATATAAAGCCTATATTTTTTTGGTGAATTCATAGCAAAGGCAATGTAAAATTTGCTACACACAACGGATGATTTGAATTTTACAGCTAATTTAAAAACAGTTGCAGATAGTACTATTTGCAATAACAATCAAAAAAAAAAACAGGCTTTAGGCAGATTAAATTTAAGCGAGTTTGACTATTTCTACAATAAGCTTATCCTCGGCAATTGCTTCAATAATTATATTTTTTGTCCTGGGGATAGCATCACAAGAAATAATACTTATTTTAAAACTTTAAAAGCAACGCTAAAAAAAATACATTGTATAGTTGTAGCTTAACAATTTAGTACAATTTCTTTTTTGCGATAAACACTGGTTGCATTTATTCAGAGTAGTATCAAATAGTTAACTAGTAATTAACTTGAACACAAATTTAAGGGTACAGCTTAAAACACAAACCATCAGTTAAATGTCTTTACACAACATTTTACGTCTTAGTTCTCACCATTAAATTGAAATTTGCAATTAGGATGGAATACCACCATCTGTTTATAAGGCTGTCTATTGATCAGGCTGTCCATTCATCCCATCACTGCCACTAAAGGTGAACATTTACTGATGAATATCCAAACTGTACTGGATGACTATATACACTCAGCACATTCTTTGATTATATCCTGAAGCCATTTCCTGTTGTGTTGTAATCAGTAGCGACCTGAAATGAAACGATACGAAAAACACATTGTGATACAGTACTAATTAAATTAATATCTATAGATACATGAAAATAGAACATTGAACTTTGGCATAGAAAGCCTAAAAAAATCTTTTGTTACACAAGCACAAATCTTTTTTGGGTCACTCGGTCATAAAATCTTTCCCCCTTTATATTCATAACACAACCTTTTTTATTTCCTTTATATATGTATTTTGGAAAAACTGAATATTTCTTGCAATCTCTAGAGTAATTTTATGCATTTCTTATAAATGCTGGATAATTTTATACATTTAGCCACCCATACCAAAAAAAGGGGGAATTAAGACAATTTTAAAAACATATTTTCTAAATTTTGGGTGAATTTGGCATAGGCACCTGTTGTTTTTTTAGGCCTAATCATTAGGGACAGCAGAGGATTTATAACATATTTAGTTTCAAACCTATTATTGGCCGTTCAAAATTGCACTGCAAGCAGTCTATATGAATTGTGACTTTTGCTCATGAAATATCCAATTTTCTACAGTAATTTCTTCAGGATTTACCGAAAGTTTCATAATTAAGAGCATAGTATAAACGGATTGTTTTTATCCAAGTTGATAATAAGCAGGAAAAGAGTTTAGAAAATAAATAATCTTTGCGAACAACAATAGGACATTAACAGAAAGGATGTCAAGATTACAAATAATATAAAAAATGATGAGCAACCTAGTAAACTGATCAAATTTCTACATAGCTTTGAGTTAAACTGAACTGCAGCCAGACAAGTCACCTAACAAAATTGAACACCAAACACTGGAAAACATACAGAACATCATTTCAATATTGTTGCACTTGTAGTTAGCACATATAGTAGGCATTGAAGTACCTACTACTGCAGAGAGGAGAGGCTGTAGCTCGGTGCACACAGAGAATTTTTGTTCAGCAAACTACCTCACCTTTACTTGGTATTATCTTTTTGCTGCACACTTCTAGCAAAATGCTTACAAACATAGAACATTCTTTGCAAGTGTGAGAGCTTTTAGCAATGATTGGCAAAGGTAGTGGAATCAGTGCACTTCAGTTATTTATTTTGGTTGATATGCACATTCGCAGTAACAGCACACTGCGAGTGAAGTACCTCGAATAACCAAAATTATCAAACACTAAATATTCTGCTCAATGCCTCGCGAGGTACTTTTCTTACTAAAAATTGCAAAGTGCTTTGCAACGTAGTTGATGAGCGGAATTCTTTAAGTGTGCGCCATGCTTTAATGATTGGAAGTCTGAATCGCAACTGCCGCAGCAACTGCTTACGCATGTGTGTGACGATCACTCCTAGGTTTTGATTTTAAATTAATTCGGTACTCTACAGGTGCAGATCCAGCGAAAGGGGGGGGGGGGGGGGGG
>JAOTQE010008925.1:0-11112 GCA_025631205.1 Nesometra sesokonis | reverse complement strand
TTGATATGATCAAGTTAATTTCAAAATTAATGTTGATGATTTTTTGGTCATTTTCAGGTGACAATATATCTTTAATAAAATCAGGGATAAAACAGATTAAATGTGCCAAATGTTAAAAATTCAGAACTAACTGTCCATTTTAAGTCATTGTCTAGGGCTATAAATAATGCAGAGGAGTTTGATGATAATAAACTTCACTTTCATCATTATTGGTACTATGTTGTGGCCTTGATGCAAAAACCCTTGACGACTACCCCAGATCCGGGGCAATAACTCACCACACATAATTAGTATTTCGGTATATTTATTAACTCACAAATTACATAACTGGCAGCAGATTGCTGAATTGCGTATGTTTTACAAAAAGTTTTCAAAAGTAGTAAAACAATATTGCACACTACACACATGGATAATTAAAAAATTCCAGTTATTTCCATTGCCACGCTAATAACAAGCAAATAAAAACATGTAGCAACTTGCTGAATAACATGTATTGCAATACACTATATACATAAAAAATTATTTAAAAAAATAACCCAACAAAATTTCAGTTACCTAAATGTGCAAATTTAGGCCATTAAAATAAATTATCGTTTGTTAAGATCAACCATGAAAGAAACTGGGCTGCACTGGAAATGTTTTGTTTTACAACTATAAAGTTCTACTTTTCACTTATGCCTAAGGGCCATGCAAGAGTTGAACTGAGGGTCAGGGAACAAGGTGGAGAATTGACCAGAGGCAAATGGTGAAGGTATGTGCACTTGCATTGGCATGATGCCAGTACATTCCACGTTTCAAATCATTGCCATTCAAAAGCTCTCTATTAGGTATTACATGGTGCATATGTCTGATAAAACCATAGTTTTAAGATTAATCAGTAATGACTTGTGTTTTGTTTTTCAGGGGAGGCAATGCGTGATGCTGGAATTCAAATCTCACATGTATTTTCATCACCCGCCTTGCGTAGTATTCAAACAGCTGATGCTATACTTAAAGGTACAATAGGATATTATTATTTTTTTTATTTGATTTGATTTATTTGGTGTTGTAGAACACGAAGGATAACCCATGAAAGTCTGAAGTGGACTTATTTCCAGTGGGGTCCTTCTGGTGGTGATTGGGTAGTACACTGGGAGAAAATCCCCTACTCTTTTTCGGGAGTGCACTGCGTTCTTTAATGTGCACATGAGCCATGTTGTACAGGGGACCAACGACACAACATCTCATTCAAAAGACTGTGCGCTGGCAACTTGTATTTCAACCCTTCAGCTAAAACACAATGAGAGTGACATGGTTTTGAATCGAACCACCAGCGAGTCACAGTTGAGCGCACAGCACAGTGATTCAGCTAAACCAGGGAACTTCCCTAGCCGACTAAACCAACTGAGCTAAATGACAGAGATTGACAGGCCAGGCACCCTGATTCATCATAAACAAATCAGGAGTTTGAACCAGTGTCAATTTCCCAATTTGTTTGATAATGAGAATTGAGAAAATTAACCAATCAGCAGCTACAATTTCGATATTTTAAAGATCAGCAAAACAGACTTATATTTACCTTGAATTTACATTACATTACAAATTATGCTCATTTGCCCCTCTGAAGACACTTATTCTGTTTTATGCAGGCTATACTTTAGTTGATAACCTCTGGTTTTTAAATTATTCACATCAATTGAACTAATGAAATCCATAGAATCAGCTCCACTTAAATATTTTATGCTTCAATCAGATCCACTCTCGTTTTTTTCAAAAAAATTAGTAGTTTAACATTTCTATCAACATCTTCAAAATCTTACAAATCATTAGTAAGGCTTGTAGAACATTCCTGTACTTTCTCTAACAAATCAGAATCTTCTTTAAATTTAGTATTTCGTGCACAATTGTTTTATTTTCCATATTCAGCATTCATACTTTGCAGTTTTTTGTGTATCCATAGTGAGCATCAGGCAACCAAGAATCAGACAACCAAATAGCACTAAGCAACCACAGCATCAGCCAACCACAAATAGCATCAGAAAACCACAAATAGCATCAGCCAACCACAATGTCATCAGCCAACCACAGATAGTATCAGCCAACCACAAATAGCATCAGGCAACCGCAAATAGCATCAGACAACCACAAATAGAATCAGGCAACCACAAATATCATCAGCCTGCAACCACAAATAGTATCAGGCAACCACAAATAGCATCAGGCAACCAAAGATAGGATCAGAAAGCCACAAATAGCATTCAGTACAGGCAAATCAACATCAGACAACCTAAATAGCACTAAGCAACCACAACATCAGGCAACCACAAATTGCATCAGCCAACCACAAATAGAATCAGGCAACCGCAAATATCATCAGCCTGCAACCACAAATAGTATCAGGCAACTACAAATAGCATCAGGCAAGCACAGATAGCATCAGGCAACATAGATAGCTATTAGGCAAGCACAAATAGTATCAGACAAGCACAGATAGCATCAGGCAACCACAAATAGCATCATGCAACCGAAAATAACATTAGGCAACCACAAATACCATCAGCCTGCAATCATAAATAGTATTGATAGACCACAAACAAATAGCATCATGCAATCACAAATAGCATCTAACAACCACGAATAGCATTGAGCCAACCACAAATACTGTAGCATCAGATAACCATAAATAGAATCAGGCAACCAGAGATCACAGACAACCACAAATAGCATCAGGCAACTACAGTTAGCATTAAGCAACCATAAATAGCACAGGAAACCAAAAATAGCATAGGCAACCATAGTATCAGGCAACCACAGATAGTATCAAGTAACCACAAATGGCATCAGACAACCACAAATAGCATCAAGCCATCATAAATAGCACCAGGCAACCTAAATAGCACAAAGCAACTACATATAGCATCCGGCTACCACAAATAGCATCGAGCAACCAAAAATAATATCAGGCAACCATACTATAAATAGGATCAAGCAAACACAGCATCAGGCAGCCACATATAGCACAGGCAACCACATAGCATCATTTATCCACAAATAGCACAGGTCACCAAAATTAAGGCCACCACAATTAGCACAGGCAACCATATATAACATCAGGAAACCACAAATAACATCAGACAACTACAAATAGCATCAGGCAACTACAAATAGCATCAGGCAGTCAGAGATGTAACCACAGATAGCATTAGGCAACATAGATAACATCAGGCAGCATAGATAGCATTAGGCAACATAGATAGCATCAGGCAACATAGATATCATTAGGCAACCTAGATAACATCAGGCAGCATAGATAGCTTCAGGCAACATATATAGCATCAGGCAACATAGATAGCATCAGGCAGCATAGATAGCATCAGGCAGCATAGATAGCATCAGGCAACAACAAAGCATTAGGCAACCACAAATAGCATCGGGCAGCATGCATTAGGCAACATAGATAGCTTTAGGCAACCACAAATAACATCAAGCAGCAGAGATAGCATCAGGCAGCATAGATAGCATCAGGCAGCATAGATAGCATCAGGCAGCATAGATGTCATCAAGCAACATAGATAGCATCAGGCAGCATACAGTAAAAATAGTGTAAGTTTAAGTTGTAGTGCGGCTTTTCGAAAACAGATAGAATGATTGGAATCAACATCGCCGGTATCATTAGCTCTATTGCTAGTCATCCGGTGTTTTTGAAATTCAGAGTTTTGCGCGAACGGACATACCACCTGTGGATAAAAATCGAATTTTTATCCAAAGTTTTTTTTCCCGATTCTCGCCCGAACAGGCCCATAGATAGCATCAGGCAGTATATATAGCATCAGGCAACATAGATAGCATCAGGCAGCATACATATCATTAGGTAACATAGATAGCATCAGGCAGCATAGATAGCATCAGGCAACATAGATAGCATCAGGCAGCATAGATAGCATCAGGCAACATAGATAGCATCAGGCAGCATAGATAGCATCAGGCAACATAGATAGCTTAAGGAACTACAAATAGCATTAGGCAGCAGAGATAGCATCAGGCAGCATAGATATCATCAGGTAACATAGATAGCATCAGGCAACATAGATAGCATGAGGCAACATAGATAGCTTTAGGGAACCACAGCATTAGGCAGCAGAGATAGCATCAGGCAGCATAGATATCATTAGGTAACATGGATAGCATCAGGCAGCATAGATAGCATCAGGTAGCATAGATAGCATCAGGCAGCATATATAGCATCAGGCAACATAGATAGCTTAAGGAACTACAAATAGCATTAGGCAGCAGAGATAGCATCAGGCAGCATAGATATCATCAGGCAACATAGATAGCATCAGGCAGCATATATAGCATCAGGCAGCATAGATAGCATCAGGCAGCATTGATAGCATCAGGCAACATAGATAGCTTAAGGAACTACAAATAGCATTAGGCAGCAGAGATAGCATCAGGCAGCATAGATAGCATCAGGCAACATAGATAGCTGTAAGGAACCACAAATAGCATTAGGCAACCACAAATAATATCAAGCAACCAGATAGTATCAAGTAACCATTTGTAATCCAACAGGAAATTGGTTTAATTATTTTGTGCCATTATCATAGTATACAGGGATGTAGCTAGAAAGATCAAGGGTGGGCAGCAATCAGTCTTTATCAGGACACTGAAGTTGAAATTGTTTCTGAGAACAAAATTTAGAAATAGGGTGAGAAGATTATTTTCAGCATTAGAGTATCTGTGTACTGCAGGATTTATACGTGTATCATTTGATGGGAATCTTGTAGAATTCAACTTGTGAACATGCTAAAAGTTTTTTTTTAAAGAAAACTGACTATAAATTCTAAACTGTTGATTTGTGATATTGTTTAAATAGTTTTAATTTGCACACTGTGATTAAAACACGGCTTGCAGTAATTCAAAACTTATGTTTGGTTTCACTTGTTAAAAGCTTCATGAAATATGATAAAAACCCAACTGATTATGCAATTTTCTCTACCACATTTGCACATATGTTACAAAATTATAAATTTAATGGGAAGTTGAAACAATGCTGAATATTTTCAAATCCCTGGGTGCATATTCACTGAGGTCAATTAAAAATAATACTCATAATACTTTGTTATGGGTTTTATGATCAAGTAGAAATATTTTATTTTTAGATACCATACTTTATTATTCATAGGTTTTCAATTCTATACATCAAACAATCCAACAGTATCAACTCAATTTTAAGACCATATGCCATTAATTAGCATAATGAATGAAATGAATATATTTTTATTTGGTCTTGTGTTATAATTTCATTATATATTGTTTTCTATTTTATTATGTGTGGAATTCCTATGTTAGCAACTAGGCTTTCAGCAACAAAAAAATAAAAATCAACATTCTCAATTATTATAGAAAGTAATAAAATGATTGTAGGCCAACATTTTAATAGGTAGATAGAAAATGTGAAATAAATTTTTTTTATAAATTCATTTTTATTTGACCTGAGAATGGTGTGTGTAAAACAGTATCAAGTACATTTTGCATTTTAATTTCTAAGAAAAGGTGCATTGAAATTTGCACTATATACAGTAACTGTACATCCCTTGTACCGTCATCATCTTAAGAGAAGTACCATGTGCTTCACTGCAGTCGCAAAGTATAAAGCAATTACATCAGGAATGAAGTATCAAAATTGTTTTTCAATGTGTTTAGAAAGTATTAGATACTCATCTCCTTTTTTAGTTTTAATTTTGTATGAGAAATTAAACACAAGTGGAATATTAAAAACAGCACACAGTGAATGCAGTGAGTTTGTTTAGAATCTCTAGTTTCTAAGTAAAAAAATAAACCATTTTTTGATGATTAGAGTATAATGATTGGAACTAGGGTACTGTATGTATGTTGAGACTCACAAATTAAGGGTATCTGGATTATCAGAAAATGGGAGAGCAGACAAAGTAAATTACTTTTAAGTCCTATTTTTAAGACCTATGTTTCACTGCTGAAAAATATAACCATTAAAAAGCTTACACCTTTTAGAATTTGCTATAATTCTTTGCGGTAGTAAACATTTAAAATTAAATAATATTCTGTTCAAGTTTTTACCTTTCATGTTTGTTCTTTTTAAAATTAAGTTGATAGTCTTTTTTTTGTCATTTCTTAAGTGACAGTACTGTACTTAACAATCATCTGCTGAAGGCAGGTCCTCATTGCATTCTTCAGTACCGGTTCTCTGCATTCCAGTTCATTTTGTGATGACCCTATTCTTGTCCGATGTTCAACCTTCTCGAATTCCATAGTCTTTCCCCTTCCACTGGCTCTTCTTAATTCTTAATAAAATTCTTTGTCATGCAATTTCCAGTCCATTTTATCCTCAGCTTCTTAATAGGTTGAAGATTTGAAAAATGTGGTTCACATAGTCTTCTAGGTTTTCATTATTACAATACTTATTATATAATAATTATTATATTTTCACAGGTACTTCAGATAAGCCAACACAAGCCCAACTCAGATTAGGTAAGAGGATTACCAAGCTTTATTTTAGCTTTATATACTAAATAAAAAATAAATACTATATATATAGGGCAGTCTTATCTGTGACCAATTCATGGACCAGTTTGATCTTGCATGCATGATGCTATCCACATGTGTTTTCTACCCAACGTTAACCTATTATTATTAATTTTAAAGACAATGGTGTCCTTTTGATGGTGTTTAGGCAGTACACTGGGAGTCAATCCCCTAGTTTCTTCCAAAAGTGTGCTGCCTTTGCCATGTTGCATAGAGAACCAGTGGCCTAAATGTTTATTCCGACAGGTGGTTTGCAATTTGTATTTTGATACTCTATCCGAAACATAAGGGGCTTTCCATAAATTTTGTAATGCTATTTTTTCCCATTTTAATTACCCACCCATCCCCCTATAACAAATTGTAACTCTGTATCAAAATCTGCCAGATTTTCATAATTGACCCCTCATTTTAAGGCTTACAACAAGTCTAATACGGTTTCAATATTAGCTTAATTTTTCAGTTTTGCGACAACTTGGTGGTTTTTCCATGACATGCCTCAATTGAACTTATAACAAGGATTTACCAGTATCGATCCCTTTAAACTAATAGAAAAGAACCGAGTATTGTTCAATGACATTACTATAATCTTTATTTTAATCTAACAGTAACACTATGTATCCATATAACTCTGTAACTTGAAATATTTTGTCTCCATGTGTGTATAAATTAAATCTCTCTCACACAAAATTCTGTGTGTCTGAAGGTACAGACAAAACCAAATATAAATGTTTAATATAACATGATGAGTAAAATAAGTATGTTATGTAACACAAAAATAAAGACTCTCCTACCCCCTGTGACACACTGTAACAGAGATCAACATATACCCACTCACCCCTCCATGAGTTACATAATTTATAGACAGACCCCAAGAAGAATAGCAATATATTCAATCCAGGGACCAAATAATCAACAGTTTATCGCACTGAACAGTGACAAACAACTACTGTCTTTAATTTTTTCTCAGAGTTTACAGGCAATTAGCTTATGTTGGTGATGGCGACATAAACATGTTGAAAAGTTAAGGATTTGGACTGCCACAGTTAAGCTGATTCCAACTTTAACAATTTGGATCAATAAAATTGGGTGCTTGCGAGGCAAAAGATCCCCCGGCAAGAAAATACATGTTTTTGACTGGAAATAAATCGCACGTTTCATTATTTACATTTTCGCGAGTTTTAACTTGATTCAAAATAAAAAATGTACAATTATCTAACTAATATATAAAAATTGTAGTTGTTTAAATTTTTTTATGGTGATTGTAATTTGTCGCGACGATATACGAATTTCATTGTGCACAGTGTGAAAAAGTGGAAATATAGAAATCTAGCTTGATTTGAAATTTATCGTTAATTTTTAACCTTTTTATAACGATTCAAAACGCCATTTCAAATCGCTGATTTTGTAATAACGATTGACAGGAAAACAGGCTTAACATTAGATAGTGAAGTCTCTCTTGAACATTGTTCTGATTTGAACAGTCTTTATTTTCTGTTTTGTCAGATGCCGTATAATTTTTGTCCAACTTTTTGTATAATTCTCCATTTGAAACAGTCAAGGCCCTCAAATTACTTAGGATTTATTAAAAGTGATACTTTAAGTGACATGCACAAGGCCTCCAATCATATAAATCAGCATTCTACAATATTTTAAAATATCTAAATTATTTTCTTGATTAAAATCTTTAGCACTTTTGTTTAAATTGCATATTCAAGCTATGATGCAACTCATTTTTTGGTATAAGTGATAAAAAAACTACATATTTTTATTATATTGTAGATATCTCTGTAGATATGTATATTTATTAGATATGTAATCATTGCTACTGTACTGTATGTTGATATTTATTCATTGATAAATTCAGACATGTGTCAAAGCATATTGACATGTGTCAAAGCATATTGATTGCTTTATGTGCAATAATTTATGAAATGCATCTCTACTCCTAACCGCTTAGTCAGCTCATGAAGCATATTTTTGTTTTATTATACACATATTTCTATAGATGACTATTTTTTTGTGAAAGCTATAATAAATGGAATATTTGCTTTTATATCACCTGACTGCATCAATACAATCCATAGCCATTCATTACTGTCTGTTGGATGAATCGTTAAGCCTTGAAGCCTTGGTCCGGTGTGTAACATGGCTCATGTGCATGTTATACACCGGACAGTGGCGGTGCCAGGAATTCCCTGACGGCAGGGCAATCCCCCGACATGAACCCTTTTCAACTACTGTAATATTATATGAAGTATTTTTTTAATTACATAATGTATTATAATATTGTAATCAAAATAATTCTTTCTTTTTATTTTATAGTATCCCTAAGTCATGCCATTCCTTTCATTGGATTTGGTTTTCTAGACAATGCAATTATGATTATGGCTGTAAGTACTAAGACAGTAATTGAATTACTGTCTTTGTGGATAGTTTTTTTTTAAGTCAAGAATGGTCTTAATTAGATACAATTGTAGAATAATTACTTGATAATGATACTTGAGCTTTGCCTTGTCCTGTATTTGCCCATCATGACTGGTAAGATTAATAAGGCTTTATAATGTCACGGAAATGTTGAGAATAAATGAAACAAGAGGTATCAGATATGACCTCATACTACATGATCTTAGTTTGGAGTTGGGGAAGATCAAAAAGGCTTTACAATGCTTGGTGATAATAGAGACGACACCAGAGATAATGGTAATAAAAAGAAAATAATGATTATGCTGAAGATGAAAAAAAGACATTGTGTTGCTTGATTTCAAAATCAACTATGAGCATACAAACTATTTTCATTTTCTGTGTCATGAATGTAATTAGACAATCAAGAGCATTTGATTGCCATCAGGTGACAGGAATTGCTGATGGGAAACACTCAGATTATTTGAGTTTCTCCAGTCATGGAGGTACAAAAAAACCTCCATGCTCCAGTCTCCTCTGAAAGGCCACCAAAGAACGTCATTGCAGAGCTCAATAACCAGGCCATCAAGAACATTGCCCCCGATGCCCTCCCAATTGGCCTCTGTGCCATAAAAAAATGGCCGTCATTATAGGAGAACTCCGGAATTAAAATTTATGTGGATAAATCTATAGAACAATTATTGAGCTAACTGGTAAAATTTCACATTTCAAGAGAGTGACAATTAGCTTTGTGTTCATCACAACCTTAAGATAGCCTCCTCCACTTACACTAACTACTCTGTATTATATTGTATTTATATTCATGTTATGTTGGTGGAAATAAATGAATGGACAGGACAGAACAGAATCTCCATGGTGGAGGCTATACAAGGATTGTGGATTTATAAGTTAGGTTTAAGCAACAAGGTTTGTTTAACTCTAATTCATTCTTGCATATGTTATTTTTAGGGTGACTATATTGATTTGAAGATTGGCGCTGTACTTGGAATCTCCACAATGGCAGGTAACCAAATTAATAAATTTTCCAATTCTCCACACCCTTTTACATCCATATCTGTAAGTTTTATTGAGTATCATATTGTTGTCCCATTGAAACCAGTGAATACGGTAATTGATTACATCTTCAGTAACTCAAACAATTTTAAATATATTGGGTGGCCCCAAAAAAGATCACTAAATTCAAACCTGTCTTACTCCCATATGCAATGAACTAGCTTCATGAAAATCTGCCACATACACAGTTGGGTATTGCCTATAAATTGGCAAAGTTCAAAGGTCTTTGGTCGAACCGTCTCGTTACTGTGACAATTTTAAAAACCCTTGTCGAAAATTGACGTACCGGAATGAAAGAAGGTGTAACTTTCTTTCTAATTACACCAAATGCTTGCTGTGTCTTTCATCCTGATCACAAACTGTGAAACGTCTCTTTGTCTATGAAGAAATGCAGTGCCTAACCTCATCCAGAGATTTCCCCCAGCTCCTGGCTATTTTTTCTTCAGTTCATCTGTAAAGTTTTTGTTGAAACACACAATTGTGGTCTGGGTAAGACCTCTGCAGTCAGGGGGAAATGTTGGCACTGTGCCATAAGTGACACTTGTCATCTGGCGCATCATTTTTTGACTTAACATATGATTTTTTTCACTGTGATAAAAGTACCAAATGAAGCACATTGTCATTTTCAGCATTTCAGACAAATACCTGATGGGCATATTGCCAAATGTTCAGCCTTGTACCTGTAGAAACATCAAAGCTAGTGAAGTTTGAAATAAGTGACTCGGAGAGCACAAACCTCTGCGAATGCATCTTTAACCCTTTACAATTTCTGAACACTGTCATTGGTTGTTTTTAATATGAGTGTGAGTTGTATGGCCGAGTGGTTAAGGCGGGGGAACCATGTGCCATAGAAATAAACCGTAGGCCCAGTGTACACATACAGATCATGTGTACTATAAAGTCTTCCCAGTAATTTTTTGAGGCAAGTAGGGGATTACTCCGGTGTAGTGGTCCATACATCCCCTGCTGTGGATAGAGGAATAAGCACCTGTATCAGGCAGCAGGACATGAAATGAATCTTAGGGGCGTAGAAAGTCATATGAATATGTGTAACATCTGGACCACAATACCTTGAGACTCTACTATATATAT
>JAOTQE010008914.1:0-11113 GCA_025631205.1 Nesometra sesokonis | reverse complement strand
ATATGCAAAACAGGTTTAAGATCCACACCTGATTATGTTTTTATCCTGTATAAATATGTTTGAATAAATAAATAAAATAAATAAATATGAGTAATGAGAATGAATGACGTGGTCATTAGCATACCATATTTGGTTGAATGAGTCTTGTCAAAAAAATATGCAATATAAATGTCGTGTCAATCAATCTAACGGTTCTTGTTTTTTAGTGACATGACACAAGTCAGTGGAGCAGGGAATTGGCCAATGAAGTGTTGCAATTATCCAGGTGATTAACCAACCAAACTCCGTTTGTTAACATCACATGACACTAGTTATGAAACCGCGCGACCCAAGGCTGCATTCAGTCCATATGGATCTATCGGTCGACTTTAATGATCAAGCCACTCACATAGCCGTTCACAGTGTTAACACGCTGGTCGCGGGCTGATATTTTCACGAAAACCACCCACATTTTTTTTTTTTTTTTTTTTAAATCGTCGTTTCTCAGTTATTCCTTGTCGGAGAACACTGTACCTTGGATATGATATAGTTAATGTATTTCTGCTAGTTCTTGTTTTTATTAGGCCTTCGAAAACTAGAAATGTTCCTGTATTTTCGTATTTTACATTTGCCGCAACCCCAACCTCTACCCGTGTAGAAGGCCAAATTTGTACATTTTCAGGGATATTCTTGTTTAAAATTGACTCTTTAAGCATTTTGAATAAATAGCTACCTATACAGATGATAGAAACAAAAATATAAATATTTATAGATTCTGTATCTAAGTTTTAATATTGATTGGTTGAAAAAAGAGGCGGTAATTTTAAAAAAATACTATTTGAAAGCACGATGGGAATTGAAATATTTTTGTAGTCAAAGTTTGCACTAGCCAGGATAGACTAGTGAATAGAAATATCGAGAATGTTGCTAAATTGTCAGGACATTTTGTATTTATGTGAATTAACTGTTATAAATATGTGTTCAGTAAAGATTATTTAATAATTCTATTAGGTCTAAATTGTATATTTCTTATGTGAAGGTGTCTTGGTTAGCTAAGCACCACGCGTAGCGTGGAATGGAGCGTTCCAACAGGTTTGTATGTCCAATTTAGTTTAGGGTCTGGCCTATACGAATAAAACTATTTGGTTGTTTGTACTAGTCTTGAGAATATGTTGGTTTTAGGTTGTTTTAGTTACTATAATATTACAATCAATTTTTTCTCTAAAAAAGGAGAATCGGATTAGTTGCTGACTCTTGCCCCGCAGTATAATGGAATGTCCAGATTCAGGACCCACTGGCGACCCGCTGTGCTGGTAAAAGCGCATCGAATTAAATTGTATTTTATGGTTGACTAAAATAAATTCCCATTCATGGCGTCATTAATTTGAACCAGTAAAAATTATAGAATACCATGTATGGCTTGTCTGATCTTTACCAGAGGAATAGGCTTTGACATGGTTAATAATTTGGGTATAATTTGACACGATTTAACCTTGAAATTCATGGTTAACAATTGCTAAATGTCTACTACCGTATTCAACTTTAGGTAAAAAAGTACATTCGATACTAAATGCAATGATATACACGCCATCGTGTCAGAATTTAATAATTATTTCGACATAAAAACACTTTAGAAATTCCTAATGATGGTGTAATTTATGTCGAAATATTGGATCCTGATACGATTTTTGTACCTTTATGTGTACAAATGATTGTATAAAATAAGTTCACCATGTACTAATGAGATCGACACTTTACAGTATTAAGAATGTACTGTACAAGCATTTACCAAATAACTCACCGTTTTAGGTTCTTCTTCCGACATTATCATTCCATTTGTTATTAAAATGCTCACGTGATGTAATACAAACGATAAGAACAGGTTAATATGTATATAATTTCTTGCTACACGTAGTTTCCTAAAAATAGCAACACAACATTGGTTAACAACAATAATAAGTACTATTCAATTATGTACATTTTACACATGATATTATAGGCCTATTGATTTTCATTTGTTTAATGTTTGAATTGTGAGAATATTGTTATTGGAATCCCATGGCATGCTTTATTAAAATTAATTGGTCAATAAACGTGAAACCCGGGAACAATTTAACAGATCCCTGGTGAAACATTATAGTGCAGCATAAGAATCATCCTAATCGTCGTCATCAGTGTATCTTCACCACCACCACCATCAACATAAACACCACCATCATCATAATATCATCATCATCATCATCTCATAATCATAATCATCATCATTATCATCATCATCATCATCTCCATCACTATCATCATCACCATCACTATCGTCATCAGCGTCATCGTCGTCGTCGTGGTATTGGTACTTACGAATAAGCCACAACTTATTGTTAACTTACTTAAAATAAAGAAATATAATAATTCCAAGAATCAGTGTTGTCAGTGACAGAGACCATCCAATCTTCTGAAGTGTGTACAGTATATGGTAGTGTTTAAGCTATAAATAAAATAAAATAACATCATCAATTTGTTTTCATTTAGGGCTAATACACGATTTTCAGTTTCCTTAAAATGGAATTTTTTGCATGTAATTATTACTCATGATATTGTGATAAATACTATTTATAAAAGTATGTTGAAAAGATCACACAACTCGCTATTCTAATTAGCCATTCAAATTACGAATGTGGGCGTTCATATATTTCTTTCATCTCTTCCAACTGGACTATCTTTATTTAGCATTTTTTCTATGCGACGGGACTTACCTATAAAAGCAAATGTCAGTTTCTCGGAGATATACCAGGTCTGACAAGCCTATGGATAAAGGATTAGACACAACACAGTCTTTGATGTTTGAATAAGTTCTAGAACCCGTTTGGTAAACCGTTAATCAACACCAGATATGTAGAAAACCAATCAGTGGCGACTCCAGATTGTGTTTAGCTCCGATTCGAGCTCTACAACAACCAGTCCGATTAAGTACGTAACGTTAAGTAGGTCCTAAGTAATTTAACGGATCTGTTCTCGTGATGAACTGAGATGTAGGAGCTTGATTGTTTAAAATATATAATTGTTTTGTGCACTTATGAAAGAAAATGCAAAACACGTGTGCATTTAATAACAATTTATATTGCGCAAACATACAGACAACTGAGTTTTAGAAAAAATATGACTTCAAACAAAGTAAATAAAACAAGAGGGCGCACTCTCGAGCCCGTTTGGTGGATAAAGTGATACACGTCTCTTCATAGAGTGTCTCTTTACATAAGAATAGCAGGGTATATTGAGATTATAGTGAAAATTTGAAGTAAGTCGCCTAATTAAATTGTGAGAGAGAAACGGACAGGCAGATAAATCGGAGCCCATTGAATCTCCCCGGGAGGAGGTAACAATAATCGCATTGTATTCTATAGGCAATGGTGTTTCTCTCCAATCAAATACACTAATTTCAAACAGAATTTAATAATTACGCATCGAGTTCTAACTTGCAGTCAAACGATGCACTTTCTAGATGTAAATGTCGAGAGTTAGGGCAACCTAGAATATGTGAATCTTTAGAAGTCTAATTTTCGCTGAGTTCGGATGCCTTATTTTCGGAGATACCGGTCCTATCAACTGTCAGGCGTTCTACAACGTTGAATCGTCTACCTATAGCCTTGGCATGGACCTTCTTATAATGGTACTTGTCGTGGACTCTTCACGGCACACTATCTTACCACAGATCAGGAAAAAAACAGGGATTGTTTCACTGTTCCTTGGTAGGCCACACAATTTGTCTGTATTACTCAAAGGCCTATTAGGCCATCTTTGTATAATCAATAGCATGGCGGTACCAATTAAAGCAACATCAGTGGTCGTCTTTGGTTAATGACCTGTGTATGCTCCTTAAATTATTATTACACAGTAATTACATTTAATTACATAATGATAAGTCCGATGTTCTGTTACAAGCATTCCCTTTTAAAGCGATAGTAAATTATCCATGAATATAGATTATTTTATGATGTTGTATTAATAATTTAACGGATGCTATAAAATAATAATTAAACACAAAGCGGAAATTAAAAAATAGTAATGTTCATGATATTAAGAAATAAATTGCTGAATGTCATTGAATGCGTTCTACATCGTTAGAGATACACAAGCAACAAACGATTCCAATTTGTTATTCCACGGTCATGAACCTGGGACTAAGGCCCGTATTCTTAAAACGAACTTTTAGTCGTAGTTCGTGCTAAAACTTAAATTACGTCAATTCGTTGATCTCTATCCAATAGAGTCTCGAGATCACTGGTTATATACGCGTCATTTGACGTAATATAAGTTATAGCACGAACTACGACTAAAAGTTCGTTTTAAGAATACGGGCGATAGACTGTAACATTGTGGTAATTATAGCCAAACTTCCACGTAAAACATCATAATTTTTCTTTATGTCCAACCGTTATGACCAAAGGTGTAAAGAAAAAGTTGAATTCTTATCAATTCTACAACTCCGACTATGATCTATTGCAACTGGCATCAAAATAAATTGAAAAATAGTAGATCATTGGATAGGCAAAGAATGTATATCATTAGTCTGATCAGTCCTCTTTAAGTTAACGTTAGATTAAGGCGGTAAGGTGTGGTTTTACTATTAACACCTTATTACCCATGAGCAAAATCAGTGACACTTGTACGACAAATAGCCTACTGACCAATGAAGAGAGTGAAATGTTTAGGGGTTTTTTTTCGCGTTTTTATGTGTATTTCCTATTTTTAGGGTCGATTCTAAAATATTTTTCTTTGGTTTTCTCCGACGAAAGTGGTCAATCGGCCCCGTCGGGGGGAAGTCTTCCCGGGGGGATGGGGCAGGGGCCTGCCTCCCCCCCCCCCCGCTGGCTTCACAATTGATAAGAACGTGTGAAATATAACAATAATGATTGGTCTATTATAAATGATAATTGCAGGGGCGTATCCAGAAATTGGTGTGAAGGGGGTACTCAACCAATAAAAAACGTATATATGCCCTATTTAATGATGGAATAAGTGACTGTTTATTTCTTTTTTTTTTGTTTCTGAAGTTTGGTGTACACTTCCCATGAAGCAAGTTGCTTGAGTCCCCAATCTTGATATTTATATATTAATTATATTTATTTGTACCTCTGAAGGTAGTTCTCAAGCACTCTAAGACCCCGTTTACAATACAGAGGCGGATCAATCCCGGCCTAAATTACGGTACACGGCCTCCGAATTTTGTGCGTTTACATAGTGCATCCCCTCCGGATACGCCACTGAATTGTAATTTCAATGGTTTACGTTTGCGTTACACCACATGTGTAGTTCATTCAAATGATGGCTTAATAGTGACATTCACTAATAAAATCTTCTAGGAAATGTTGAGATTATCGACTACATTTTTCTCATCACAATTGTGTAACTTTAAGAAGTGATTTGGATTTTAGAAAGGAAACATGATTAGCTCTGATGAGGGATTCTGAAAGTACCCATCTGATTAATGAATTTATTAATTATTATTAATTTAGTACAGTAATGCATTTTTGTTCACGACAATAAGCCATTTCACGGTTTTCACTGCGCATGTGCGTTACCAACGTATAGTAATAAAACGACGTGAGGCTCATATTGAAAAGAATATAAGCCATTTCACTGTTTCAACTGCGCATGTGCGTTACCAAGGTCAAATAATAAAACGACGTGTGGCTCTTATTGAAAAGAATATATTTGCCGCGCGTCGTTTTATTAGTTTACCTTAATCTGCACATACGCAGTTGAAACCATGGCTTATTGCCGCGCGTCGTTTTATTACATTACCTTAACCTGCACATGGGCAGTTGAAACCGTGAAATGACTTATTCCTTCTTTTATGGTCATATGAACACGATAATGATACTGTAATAGACATTTAGGGGAAAAAACTACTGTAAGGGTCAATGGGCCTATATAGCAAGCCTAGTATACTCGAAATACTGAAACTATTCCTAGGCCTATTTCAAACAATTTAGCCTAAATTTCGTGAAATTGACCTATCGGAATCTTCCATAAAATCTATTAGATCTATGGAGTGTGCAGTGTGTCCATGACCGTGGAAAAAGAGGTTATGAATAACCTTACAATTTAAAAGTGAGGGCGCTACAATTTTTACAATCAATAATTTTATATTCTTGTACCTGACTAAAATGATTTTCGCAGATTACATGTCGGATTTCCCATCGACTCACCAAACCATTGACTTGTAAGTGTAACCATTTTTAAAAGCAGAATACATATTTTAAAAATAAAACAAGCGCTATTATTATTTGATATTACAAGAGCTTTCGTATTTGACAAAACACATAAATTTAAACAATCACAAGATAATGTTTATAATTTAAATTTCTGACGTGGAACATTAATTTCAAGCTACGTTATTATGTAGTTATAAGTTAGTTATGATTTATAGTTTACTTTATTCCTTGTAGTAATAAGCGATTCGACAATGCAAATGAGGCGATGTTGTTAACGAGCTAACACATTATAATTCTGATATGGTTAGAGAAAATTCCTAAGATTTAATACAGTTTGCTTTTTCTAGATAAAAAATGAAAAACTGTTAACAAGCACATCGTTTACAAACACAGAAAAGTTTCCGATAAAACATTTAGTCTGTCTGTCTGTCACATGTTTTATTTAAACATAAACGTGATATAAGCAATGCCTACAGCGAAGAGACACAAATAGATATGTGGGCCTGCAGAAATGCGAGAGAAGAGAAAACGGAACGTTCAGTGAACAATTAAGAGCGTTCATACTCGGTGGCCGTACGCGCGCATTTCGGAACGCTCACGTAACAGTGTTTGTGTCACATCCATCCGTGGTGTCACAGATGGTTTACTTCAACTTGAACAGATTATCTGATAATGCCTGCGCTGTCAATTATTAGTAAAGTAAAAATGAAAATATATATACTAAAATGTTCGTCTGGTTTGAAGATACGATAGGCCTATTGCTAAGTTTAACTTTTTGACAAACCAATCAAATTTACTAATCTGATTTACAGTTTCTTAACAACAGAGCCGTCACTCCGAAGAAGGACACCGGAGAGTCAACGTGTCCGAAACTCTCAGTCAGATCAGTAAAATTTGATTGGTTTTTCAAAAAGTTAAACTTAGCATTAAAAATGTAAATGAGACTAGTCGTGGCAAAACCACCAAGTTGTCGCAAGGGAAGTTATTGAGAATAAGCAAAATCAGGAAACATAAAGAATATAAAGGAAATTTGTATTATTTTGTCCAATAACTTCAGCAATATATGTTTGGTTTTGTTAACTGATCCCACATTTTAAATCTTTCGAAACTTGGAACATGGCTATAAGAAATACTCAACTATCAATTTTCCTACAACTTGGTGGTTTTCCGTGAAATGGCTCAAAATGGTCTTCCGAGCCTTGCGGCTGCAACTTATATTCCAGTTTCTGTAGCGTGAAGCGGATACGAATGGGATAGGCCTCCCACTGGATGGAACACTAGCAATTTACTGGTACCCATTGTACAGCTGGGTAGACTGAAGGAATGTGGGTAAAGTGGGTTGCCCATGCGCACAATTAACTGAAAGATGAGAGTCTCGAACGCTTGAAATTCTCAACTACACCACTGTGACAACTTCTCCAAAGACCCACCGTCAAATACGCGTTGTTAAATCGGAAACTCCCTGCTGTTTATCTTCTGTTTTTACTGTCTTACCGTTTGTTCCATTCTTTGATTATAAAAATCTATACAATCCTGGTAGTTAGTAACTCCGTTTTCTGAAACGTTCGGTTCCGTACCCCACCATTCTCCTGTGTCCAAGCATGTTCGAAAGGCCTTAACTGAAATAAATGTTCAATTATTTGATGATTGTTTATCTAATTACATAATTATCATTGTCATCAACATAACTGAGATAAAAACAAAATGGGTAATAATAAGTTAACCAGTATTCAGAATATTACCATAAACATCATCGACATCATCATCATCATTAACATGTGGGTCGATCGGTCGGAATTTTGTGTTTGTATGCGATAATTATAATATTGAATGCATTTGAGGAGGATACCGAAAAATATTGTTCAAGCTTTGAAAAAATATTGAACGAGTCGAAGACGAGTTCAATATTTTGCCACAGCGAGTACAATATTTTTTTGGCATTCAATATAATATAATTATTGTATTGTTTGTAATTTTACCGATTGAAATTATTATAATTGAATTGTATGTATTTCTTACCATTTCGGGATAATATTATTTAGTCAAAAACTCGTGAGATATTGAACTTGAAAACAGAAACCTTACATTAATTTTCAAGTTTTTGAATCAGAAAATACTTTGATCAAAACCACCTAACAATCTATACCATTCTCAACATTATGGTGACCAGGGCAATGAGCAATGTTGTTAAATTGTGATTAGGTTAGATTACATAGCACATCCACCATTACCTCCCCATGCCTCCATTATTGTTAAAAATGGAATACCCCATTTTTGGATGTATTTTCCGGGTGGTTATTGATTATTGTAGTTTTTCTTGTAAATTATTTTATTCTCGACAGCAGTGAATGTATAAACAGAAAGCTGTGAAACTGTAAATTTACTGTTTCCTTATAACAATTATCATTTGTTACGGAGTGGATATTTATACTATTTATTGATTCGAAATTAATTACGGTCGCTGTTAGACTCACTCTGACATCCAATAATTTATCTGAAAACATGCAACAGGTTTCAGAAGTCAAAGACAAATAAGACGCGTAAAAGGACCGATAATAGGTAGTTTTCGCCGAACTACGTTCAACGTTCAACCTTAGCACTGGGTATAAGCTTTGCCCCTTTATAGTAAACAAATTGAAATGCGCATGTGTCGTAGTCACGTAAAACTTTCACGCAAAATCTGGAAATTACCGTTGTTAACGCAGCCCCTCCCACTTATGAATAAATTATGACGTCATTCATTAAGGTTAACGTATATCGGTGAAAAATGCCTATTCTAGAATTTATTCCAAATATCCCTAAGGGTAAACGCAATGGTCAATGTATCCACGTTTACATCGCCATGCGCAGCATCATCAGCGTTATTCTGCTCCAGTTACTGCAGTAACTCATTTAAAACAATAGTTCAATAGCTGAGTCTTACTGAAAACTATCTTATGTGTCAACACAATAACCAAATATAATACAGTATAATGAAGATTACTGCAGTAACTGCAGTAGACTTTAATAGTAATAGATTACGACAGTAACTGCAACAGAATAATTTTGACCTTATTCATAAAGGATAATGGCTTATTAATACAGCCCCTTTAAATAGGTTTGTCTGATGGTGGTAAATAATAAGCCAATTAAGGCATAATTTGGTCGATGAAAATGTTCAATTAGTTCCGGTATTCCTTCGTTATTAGATTAGTTTTGTATTTTGCCAAGGGCCTCGATCTCTAGTGTAAGCCACAATTGAATTACAATTCATTTAATTTTGCAATTGCTTTTTGTTCCCTTAGGGATTTAGCCAACTTCATATAGTCAATTTTATTTAACTGGAACTAAAAATAAGATAAAATAGTTTTCTTGCCAATTGAATTGTATTTTGAAAATCAGATATAACAATAATGAAACACACCGTGGTCGAATAACGTGTAAATACTTTCACATTAAACGCACATCCATTCAACTTTGAATTTGAATACAGTTGAACCTCCTTCGGGTCCGGGAAAAGTGTCGGCTTACGTGAAGTGCCGCTTACGAGATGTTCGGCCGATAGAGGGCCAAAGTTGTAATTATGTAAACGTCATTATGTCTCACATTTCACGGCATTCTAAGCACAAATGACCTCTCAAATCTCTAGGCACCGTATTCTATTTTTGTCTCAGCAATTGCAGCATAAAGATGGTTTTATACAAAAAATTGTATTTGTTTTCCAGAAATTATCCGGGATGTCCGCTTATGAGAGGTAAATTAACATGCAAACAAGTCGATCCGACAATAAGACGCGGAAAGCTACGCACAGTATAAGTAACAAGAAGTTAATCCTTAACTTGTAAATGTGTTTGAGCTGGAGAGTAATATTATTATTGAGGCGTAGTTTAGTTGTTGGTGAGTTACACCAAATGGTGCGTAGCTGTCAACCCTACCGATTTTAGTGGCACTACCGCTTTTCGATCCTGCCAGCTATCGCTTGTGCATGCAAAGCCTACCAGTTTAAAACAATATAATAAAATATAAATGGATGTTAGGTAAAGTTTAAAATAAACAAAACATTAAAGTATGCCCCGAATTTCAACAAAACCAGGCTAGTATGCATATTCATAGACATTACTTTGTAGGTTAAATATATTGCTCGTTCTTAATCGCGTTTCAATTAATTTCTTTTCAGTTATCGATAGGCCTACACATACGTACTGGAAGACTCCTCTATAAAAAAAATAGCTGAGATCTCAAAATGTGCTATGCAAAATAATGCAGACCTTTGTTTAAATACCGCGCCTTGGAATATATATGCAGAATATACAAGTGAACTTTAACTGTAAGGCTGTATTTTGTCGTTTGAAGTTTGATTCTATTAGGTTAAAATAAAAAGTAGACAGCCAGACAGGCAGACAGACTAATATTATTATTTAAAGTGTAAAAAAATATAGTTATATTCTTGAAGTTTTGAAGAAACATCATTATATTTCCTCAAGTCAATGTTCACAATGTCCGCGTCTAGTGAATTCTTAATAATTTCGTACATGCGTACGTTCAAGCATCAGAGTAAACAATCATTATTATTTGAAAAAATACAGTTACATTTGTTACAAGTTATTAGGCCTATGCTAGTTGGTCATTGTCACCTACTGTTCGTGCACTACACGCCATCACTTTTATTTAGCCAAAAAACCGGGCTAGTCTTATTCCTATTCTACAACCGCCTAAGCTAGCTGTAGTAGTTGGTCATTGTCACCTACTGTTTGTGCACTGCACGCCATCACTTTTATTTAGGCAAGAAAACCGGGCTAGTATTACGATTGCATTTGTCCTGATGTCGTGCTTGCTTTTTTAACATCATCTGCTATGCAAATTTCCAACTTCTGTGACTACGTCAGAGGTGAAAGTCGCCGAGTGTAGTAGCCTGAGGCGTTATTCGCAATTTGCATAACTCC
>JAOTQE010008913.1:7400-22724 GCA_025631205.1 Nesometra sesokonis | reverse complement strand
TTGTACCATTGTATATAGTCTACATCTGTTGACATGGAAGAAAATAAATGTCTTTAATTGAAATTGAATTGAATTGAGTATCAACTCAGCTGTATGTGATTTATGTTTTAACAAATGTCTCAGCTAGCCATTTTATTTCGACAGTCTGTGACTTTTTCGAGTAGTGAGTTGACTTGTTGTAGGCTGCAGTATTATCACAGCAATTTGCTTGCCCAGCTGAATATATTTGACAGTTCAACTGAACGCTAGCCCCATAACTTTCTATTACATGTCTGTTCTATATTTGAGGGAGCGGTATAAGCAACTAGAACAGTGGTAGCGCCAGGATCTTTCCGAGGGCGGGTTGGCTATGGTCCCAACAGGTGAGCCAACCAGAGACGGATCCAGGATCCAGCGAAAGGAGAGGGTGCCCTTTCCAAAGTCCGGGTGCCCCCCCCCCATGACCTCATTTCCATGCATAATAAGTATTTTCACATACAAAATGGCACAAATTAATTAAGAATATTAAGTATAGCCAAAAACGTAAAATATTTCTAGCAGTCCATCTGTACACAATACAGCACATATATGCAAAGTTTCAGCTTTCTGGATAGTTTGACCTGGAAGCCTATTTGTTTACAAAAGCCCTAGTTGTTTGCTGAAATCCTCTGACCAGTTATGTATTCTACTATTGTCCAAAGTGGCAACAAAAGATTTTCATTGAAAATCTAATAACATCATACGATTTTACTATACTATTTATATCACTTCCTGTGTAAGTGTGGGAACCATTTCCTCAATCATTTGACAGAATGCCAAAAAACAGGTCAGATCACTTTTAACATGTATTAATAACTGTCTTAGTTTTCATTTACTATTACGGTATGTTATTTAAAAAAAAATACAATCTTAAACACAGCTTGTAATTTTCAAATATCAAAATTAATTTGATATATTTCATTAAAATTGTTGTTCAAATAAAAAAATGGAAGCAGCCAGAATGAATTGATTCCGATTTACAATTATTAAAATATTTATGCTATAAATCAATATGATTTATAACATTTACCATTTTTAGCAATTTGTTTATTTATTAAAAGTGCTGAGAAGCTTTGTCTTATGTTTATATTTTTGGCGGTGTAGGCCTACTAATAATTGCAAGAATGTAAACCTCTCCAAACAAATTAATTGCTGAATTTCTTTTTGTTTCAGTTGTATCTGATCGTCAGTCAAGCAGTAGCGCCAATTCTAATGTTTCAAGAAGCCCCCTTCCAGATGTACACATACCAGATATACCTCTTGTTGATTATTTGATGGAGAAATTTCCAGAATATGGAGACAAAATTGCTGTGGTAAATATATTAAGCACTATTAAAAAACGATCTAAGTAAATCGGGTTTATATAGATGATGCAGATCATTTTAGATTATACTGCAGTCTGTCATGCATGGGTATCAGATTTAGACATTTCTCACATGCATCTAAAATGTTCATGTACAAAAATAAACAGTACAGGGTTGGAATACTCAAAAAGAAGTGACAATCATAGACACTTGGAAGTGACAATCATAGACACTTGGAAGTGACAATCATAGACACTTGGAAGTGTGTTACAAGCAAAACATAATAATACAACATACATGGGTAGATCTTTTTTTTTTTGAGAAGTAATAATATGAGACGAATTACTGTTTAAAAAATTATAAATTTTACTGATACAAAATTCACTACATTGTTCATTGGCAATTGAGTAAGCATGTATAATTTAAGAACGGTTGCACCCTTTGTTTGGTTTTAGCTATGGTAACTGCTTTCACAGCTAACAACCTATTGACTCTTATAGAAAACAAATCCTAATGTATACCAGTTGATGATGCATTTAAGACACAACAGCTGCTGTTGAGCGAATGTCAGCCCCTGATCTTAAGTGATAGGAAATTAAAATAAATTCAAGTGTTGCTATTTTTAGCAAAATGCCATTTATATTTTTGAGAAAATTATGTTACAGTTGCATTACTGTAATTTTGGAATACATAATTGTATATATCGATGTTAACTGCTTCATTTCTATTTTGGGATAGTAAATTTTGGCAGAGCCAAGCCAAAGGAGGCATACAGTCTAGATATAAATAAATTTGATTTTTTAAAAAATCTTATTCTATTCCAAAAACATGAAGTTTAAACATTCAATTGTTATACCAGATAGACAATTTTTAATCAGGGGAGGATTTAGGAGGGGGAAGGGGATGTGTGGGCACAGTCAGCGTTAACTACATATTATTTCCAAAATGTATTTGCACCCTCCCCCTAATATTTTAAGTGCCATGTCTAAAATTTAAGACTACACTTACCAGCTATTTGTCATTTAATTTTGGGGGTAAATTAAGAGGGAACACATGTACTTTGACAATATAGGGTGCATCCCCCTCAAAATCTGACCCCATTATAGAAGTCATCAAAACATTTAACCTTGAATGATCCCAGTTTGCTGATTCATATTGAAATGTTATTCATGTTTGAACTCTGTGGTTGACCCAGTAAAGATGTGACCCATTCCAAACATTACCTACTCTCATTCAGGACATCCAAGGTTAAGGACATATTTTAGGGTTTTGTTTAATAATAATAATTTAAAAATTCAGAAAAGCTTAAACTATGGGCCTGTTTCTAGTGGACAGAAAAAATCGATTAAAATTCGTTTTTTTTTAAATTGATTATTTTCTGGCAGTAGAAGTGGGACCAGTTTGAAAAAATCGATTAAAAAATACTGATTAAAAACACACTATGGATTGATGGTTGGAACGGCAACTAATCGGTTATGGTGGTGCAATTTTTAGATGCAACGCAAAATATGTGATCCATACAAGAATTTCATGTCAAATTAATCTTATTTCTTTAAAAATTAACGAACTAATGAAGAATGGATAAAAAATAATATCAGTAATCAATTTTCATTTTCAAGTAAACGTACGTTTTTATGAATGCAACAATTTCAGTAGTGAATTACAAAAAAAATGGATGTCTTGCATTTTAAAAAAAAAAAAAATTTTTTGTGCAAACTTTAAAATTGAAAACTGTAAAAATTCTATAAGAACTTCTTTACTTACAACTTTACTGTTACTTGTATCTGGAAAAATTCTGTAGAAAATATCTCTTTTGTTAAAAAATTGTTAAAGAGTTAAGGCCTAAAAACTTAATAAATAATACATTATTTGCCCTACCCTGTTTAAAATGTTATGGTAGGAGTGGGTGTAATTTGTTCGTTTCACGTAGGAAACCATCATATAAATGCTGGCATGGTTATGATAAAATTGTGGTATTTTCTGTGAGAAAGACGGCTCTAGTGGCAGATGAGGGGGTGTGTGAAGAAAGTGGAAAGGACAAAGATATTTTTAATTCCTGATTGACTTTGAGAATGAATGAACAGCAGTAGGTCACCCTATTGTTGACTTGGTTTATCTTTTGTCAACAGTTAAGATTTTTTCATTAAACTATACAGGACTATTTTAAATAAATGGCTTGTTTAGTGTGTTAGTTTAAAACATTTGATTTGTATTTGAATATCACATGTTTGTTTCATGATATCACATGGTATAATGAGGCATGTGAAGTCAAACCCTTAATTCCTTGAATTGAGTACATTAACAAGTATCAATTAATATTTGTAGATCCTTGTAAAATTAGAGCCCATTAAAATAATTGTCTACAAACCAGAACTAAAATAATCAGTAGGCCTACATTATTGAGGAGATGTGCATATAGTACCGAGGAGCTAAACAAAACATAAGGTAACAAAAGAAAATTAAACAAAGAATAATTAAACAAAAACCAGTCTAACAAAAAATGCAAAATAAAGAAACATTTCACACCAGCTTCTATAGTTACTGCCACTATACTGTATTTCTCATGTACAGTAGTAGGGGAAGTAGTAAATTGTTTCCCATTGCTATTTTTCTCTTGTAGAAGGAAAGTAGTAAATGTTTCCAATTGACATGGTTTTTGTAATAACACAATTTCCTGTTCTCTGGTTAAGTGATTATCAATTTAATTTTTAGGCCAGAATTTGCTTTCTTATAATAACCATAGAGAAAATTCTTTTCTCTATGTAATGACCTACATGTAGTATTCTAATCCATAATTACCAATGGTGAATCTAGAATTTTAATAGAATGACCTAGAACTCTAAGAAATTTATTTTTATATGAGAATTAGGCAAGCCATATTTTTTAACTTGTTGCTAAGGCGATCAGTCGATCCAAAATCAATGTAAGACCTGCAGCGCAACTTCTCACATATTGATGGGCAAGTAAAATTGGGAAACCTTAGCCCCTACTTTACATGTTATTCCCCAACATCAACAGCCTGCTGCAGTTATGCTGAATAATGGTGGGCCCATGGTCTGGTGATGCATGACCAGTATACAATAGTTAGTTACTTGGAAATAATTCTTATCACAAAGGTAAAATAAATTAGGGTGCAATTTGTGTAGGATCACTGTTACAATTTGTGTTATGAGAGGTCATCTTCACATGAAAAGGTCATATAGTGAATATTTCAGTGATCTTTTCTTACAGTATGAACACTGTTAAATTAGGCAAATACCCCAGGCTACTGTAAGGTCTCATGCCATAGTGATCATATTCCAAACAATAATCTAGATTTTAAACATTTCAATTTACTGTAAATATTATTGTAATTTTAGAAAGAATATGTGTTACTGTTTTTTTTTTATTGTTCCAATATATAAAAAAAAATATTTGTTAATCATTTAATATTTTGAATATCCAATAATATATTGACCACCCTTTGTCCTCCATGTTAATCACAGTCTGTGCTTTCTCGTACCTGCCATCATTTTCAAAGTGGTATGATCTTAGGGTGGGTCTAGATCATGTCAAAGTCACAATATTCACTCCCGCTGGCAACCGCACTTCTTTGGTTTTGATTTTGTGTCACATACAGTGAGCCAGGATAACAGGATAATAACAATAACAATATTTATTTAGATAGTAGTAACCTGAAGAGAGAATAGGCAATGAGCAAAACAGATTTTGCATACACGTAGGCCTGCAGAAGCGGTCCGGCTGATCAGGCATTTTTCGGACCACTTTTTGACAAGGCAATCAAAGAGAAGGAAGCTGAACTCAGGACTTCAAAAGTTATGACTCTTGTACCGACAAATGCGTATAGAACTAGAGATTGTACACAACTTAGTTAACAACCAAGGCAATAATCTTCTAATAAAGAACAATTCATAATCGCGCTGACGCTAAATTCACTGCGTGTATCATGAATGGTCATGTAGGGATGGCAATGCATGATAAAAGTTTAGCGTGTTATCACGTTTCTAAGCATTATGTTCGTTGTCGCGCTTCTTGTATCAGTTTTGGGAATTTATTTGATAAAAAAGTTATGTTAAACTGCAAAAAAGAAATGGAGACACTCGGAGTCACTTACGGGAACCGCTATTACTACAACAACGCTTATTTGGTACACTTTGGTACGTCATTGTCAAAAATGCTATAATGGTAATAAGAATGAGAATTTGTGCAAAAAATCTTAATTTAGATTCACTATATTTTTTTATCCAATGGGTTAATTTTGGAAAAATAAATTTTATTGTATTCAGTGGTGTCAAATGATTGTGCCTTCAAAAAAATCAAGAAGTAATATACATTGGAAATTTTTTAAAATAATAAAAACATATCCGCCACCAACAAACTAATGGTGTTAATAGTCTAATATTTAGTGTCTGGAGCAAAATATGTCGGTACAAGAGTTATGGCGCAAAGGGCTGTACGCTCGCACTATGTTCCACGGCAAAGAACAGCGTCCTTCTGTTGAATTGCCTTGTTTTTGACAAATGTAAAAAAAAAACTTTAAAAAATGTAATATAATATGTGAACTCTCCAACTTGGCCTGACCATATGTAATGCTTCTGCGGCCCTGATTCATTTATGTCATGCTTGTAAACTAAGCATTTAATATCTTGCAGTAGCATTGTTATAGTAAATGTAAGCAGATAATAGCCCATGCGGCTTTTGTAGCAATAAAATCATTGAATCTTGTGTGTTTCTTTAGGAAGATGCGGTAACAGGTACAAAATATTCTTTTACCGAGTTACGGCAGGTATGCGAGCGTGTCGCAAGTGGATTAGCACGTTCTGGTTTTAAGAAAGGCGACCGATTTGCTATATTTAGCCCAAATTCAACTGAATATGTTGCTGTATTCTTTGGTGTGGTGATGGCTGGTGGTACAGTAACCACTATTAACCCTGCTTATACTACAGGTATTATTCTAACATTATTAACATTCCAAAATAATCATCATCATCATCATCATCATCATCATCACCACGACGACGACGATGACCACCACCATCATCATCATCATCATCATCTGTTAACAGATGATTAATCGAATGTGCTTATAATCGTCATTTGAAGACTTAGCGTTTACACCCTTAATAATCAGATTATTGGAAATGAAATCTTTTGCTGGCTGGTGCATCACAGTAAATGCCCAAACCATTTCATACATATTTTTTTTTCAAACCATATCTCATCACCGGCAATTGCAGTACAGTAGGTTTTTTCAGAGTTCTTCTTTGTAATTATTCTTTAAAATTTGTATTTAATATTTCTTCTTTGGAAAACAGTCTATTATATTTTCTATTGATTTATTAAATATAATACTACTTGAATGAGTCAATTCAACCTAACAGTACCGTAATCAGGGCTGTAGCCAGAGTTGAAAAATAGATGAGGCGAAGTCTGGGGATCACATAGGATTTCAGGGACAGGAACCTAATGCTGGAAGTCGGACTGTAAGTCCCCCTTAAAAAGCGAAATTTTCAAAATCATGCTGGCTATGGTACTGGTAATACAAAGTGAGTTTAGGTACAGCAAGCTGGTGTCTTTACAGAATTGTTTAAAAATACCCAGCTGTTAAAATGGGCACTACAATTGTAGTTTGATTGAAGCCCTTGGTTAAGTTTGTTAATGGGTTGAAGAAGTTCAAATACCACCATTTAGGCATACAGAATTCAAGTATGAATGCCTGTAATACTTGGCCTACGGCATTCTACTAGACAAAGTACAAAGCAAACACTTGTGATTTTTACAAGGTGGTTTATGCACTAGTACATACCCTGCTATGTATTTATGATATCAAATATGAACTTGCGGCATTGGCAGAGTTGTATGTAAATAGTTGTATGTAAATAAAAAAAAAACATGAACAATGATTGCAAAATAAAATATTATTTAGACAAGCATGTGTGTCATATTTTAACAATTTTCAAGCTTAGTCTTAACCATGGTGGATTTGAGGTGCCGTTTATGGTGTTTTCCCTTCAAATACATAGTAATTCCTCAATTGCATTAAATTGTGACACTTTGGCAAGAGTGCCATTCTGAACTTATAAAGCTGCCATATTCTTCGGATTTTCTTACGTCACCATCAACCATAGTGGGGTTGAGGTAGGTTGGACTCTTAATCAAGACCCCAAACTAAAATTTAATTATATTTATATATTTATATATTTGGATGTGAATGAAAAGAAATGAAGTAAAATTATTTAGTTATTTTTCTTTTTCTTGACAGATGAGTTAGCATTTCAGTTAAATAACTGTGAGGCTACATATATAGCAACTACTCCTGCTCTCATGGAAAAGGTCATCAGTGCTAAAGAAAATGCACCAATGCTTAAAGTAAGGCAAAGTTTTTAATTAATTGCAGTGGAAGGGGCAAATTAGGTTTTAGATTTTTCAAGGGCAGAGGTGTTTTTTTCAGGAAACAGGAAGCACTTAAAACCCTTTTTTGCCTGCTATTGAATGATAAATATAGCCAACCATAGTATAGAAGGTCAGTTGGTACAGTATCTGAAATGAGGAATAATAATGATGATGATGACGATGAGATGATGGCGGCAATGACAATAATAATAATAATTACAATAACAGTAACAATAATAATAATAATAATAATCATAATAGTAGTAATAGTAGTAATATTTATAGTAGTAATAATAATAGTAATAATATAAATAGTAATAGCAATAGCCACAGCAACAGTAAAAATAATGCTAAGTGTCAGTGCTTCTAAAACTGCATATTTTTAGTTAATTTATAGATTCAATATGTATAGGATTAAAGCATTATCACAATGCCCTCATTTAAAAAACAACTGGTATCAAATTTATAATTCTTATTAGTAGTGATTGTTTGTTGATTTGGATATTGATAAGCTGATGTTACTATTTATATTATATAGGGCTTACAAATAATACTGTAGTATAGTACCAAGTCCATTGATAAGTTATAATATGCCACTTGACCGCTTTTGACTGTAATATAATATTTATATATCTTATAGTAAATTATAGTCATCATGCAGGAATGATAACTTCTGAATAACAGAAAAATACACACAATGAAAAATAAATAAAATATTATAGTCATTATGCAGGAGTGATGACTTTATGAATAACATTTTAGAAAGATTCACTGCACAAATTTGTATTCATAATTACACTACCATATTAGAAGATTAATGAGCCAATATCACCCTTTTGTACTCATTTAATCCTAATAATGTCCTCAAGTTTGGCTCTAAGTTTTAATAAATTGTGAAATATTTTTGTGCTTATAGGTTTGTATATGATTATGTTAATAACACTTGTGAGATTTAATTTTTTTTCAGAATGTTTATGTTTTTGGTGAGGCAGAGGGAGCTATACCATTTTCCACACTACTGAATGATGATGGCAGTGCCTTTCCTAATGTATCAATTAATGCGTTTGAAGATGTAGCGGCATTACCTTACTCAAGTGGTACAACTGGCCTACCCAAGGGGGTCATGCTTACTCATAATAATTTGGTAGCGAACCAATGTCAAATTAAGTATGCTATTCTTTCTTTCACTCTTTCCTTCTTTGTTATTCTTGGTTGCCAACCAATGTCAAATTAACTATGCTGTCCCTCTTTTTAAATCATTTGGTAACGAACCAATGTCTAATTAAGTCCATCCCTTATATCTTTCTTTCTCATTCATTTGGTAGTGAACCAGTACCATATTATGTATGCTACTTTCTTACTCTTGGTAACCAACCATTGTCAAATTATGAATGCCGTTCACTTTATGTATGGTGATGGAGCATTTGCGGTTGCGGCTCCTAAACTTTGGAACACATTGCGCAATGCCATTTATCGGTCTTCTTCTGTGAATATTTTTAAGACTAGTTTGAAAACTCATCTTTTTGATTCTTTGTGATTTATTTTGATTAGTAATTAATTAATTTTTCCATTCTTCACAGCACTTTGAGGCATTCTTTTGTTTGTATTAAGTGCTATATAAATACAATTATTCCATTACATTTTCTAAAGCGTAGTTCAAGATTGTTATTTTATCTTTTATAAAGCAAACAATAAATGACAAACTTGAGAGGGGTAGATGTTATAAGAGAGTGCTTAAGTCAGGTTCACACAAGAGGCCTGGTATCCAGATCAGGCCCGATCGCTTAATTTAACCGTTAAATAATTGCGTGTAAACGACTAATCAGGATTCCATAAGTGACTTACAGGATCTTGATGCTGTATCAGGATACCAATAGTCATGTGAGAACGATATGGCTTAACTGTATTTCGGTATTTTAATGCTGGTAACCTTTAGCAGACGCATATGAACATACACTTAACCTGATCAATACAGAGACCTTGGAACAAGAAGTTATTGAAATAGAAAAAAGTCATTAAAATTTCTTGATTTTGTATGTGATTTATTTTAATCTAATTATCCAAGTACAGTTTATGTTGCACTTGAATCTTGAATTTGTATAAAAATAAAATCCATGTAAAATTGTGTGATTATCAACATGTTTAAGCATGGTTGTTAGACTTAGACTTAAGCGATAATATTAAAAGTTTCTTGTCAGAATTAAAATATATTTAGTTCAATACTTCAACACAGTATACATTATTGTTTTAATTATTTATTAAGAGTAATTATTAATTAATATGTTAGTTTTTATTAATTCCTATTATTCTTAATATTTCAGTGAAAAATTAAATCGTTTTGTACTACCTGATCCAGACAGAGAAGCCAACACCCTTTGTCTTCTTCCAATCTTTCATATATTTGGGATGACAGCTGTTTTGATGAGTTCCCTTTACCAGGGAACCAGGGTGGTAACAATACCACGCTTTGAACCCGAGTTGTTCCTAAAGACAATACAAGATTACAAGGTAATAAAATAAGATTATCCACCAAAGATAGCCCACAAAAATCCAAAGTGGGCTTATTTCCAGTGGTGACTTTCTGGTGGTGATTGGGTAGTACACATGGAGACAATCCCCTACTCTTTTTCCAAGAGTGTAGTCCAACTGTGTTCCTTAATGTGCACATGAGGCATATTGTGAGGACCAATGGCTTAATGTCTTGACCTTCCAGCCGAAATACCGAGCAGAGAGTAGCATGGTTTTGGTCCAATCCGTGGACCAACGAGTTTTCACGGTCCAGCACACAGTACAGTGCTTACCACCAGTTTTAACCAACTGAGCTACAGTAAGTGTCTCCTCTTATCAAGGAGGCCTAATAATATATGATTACCACAAAATGAGACTCATGGTTGGAAAATCAAAATATAGTTATGTAGGTAGTCAGTTGTTCTTTGCCAAGTTGTGTGTTCACCATAGTACCGTCGCCTACACTACTGCTCACGTAAATCCAGTTTCTGGGATAAATAATGGTGAGAGGTTTCAGGTGATGTCAGGGGTTTTAGGTTTGATATTAGTCATGCGTGGTTCAGTACTAAATAATCAACTGGCTAAAACAGCATAATGAAATACACAATATAACGTATTATGCTGTGTTGCCTCAAGGAGTTATTATAGTAGGGTTACACAAGACTGATCGACTCAAAATCTCTAAAGTCTGGCTCACTTTTTATAATAAGCTCAAATTGAGCTATATTCCATGGAACGTGATTGAACTTTGACAGTTGAAGTTGAAACAGTTTTTTTTACTCTAAAATGCTTTTTGTTCAGTTATGTACAATACAAAATAATATCCGTAGTATTTGTACGTCAGTTCAGTTGACGAAACTGAAGGTTGTGAATACAGTTCCATGTATGGTGGTTTGTCTTCGGTAACAAATATGTGATATTTTCTGATGTTTTTTGGTTAAAATTATCCAGAAAATTGCAAAATGTTTATAAAATAATCCCAAAAATAACCTATATGAAAAAGAAAATTACAAAAATGCAGTAATAAGGGCCTTCTGAAATTAAGTTTTTTTACATACAAAAGTGCATAGACGCTATACAGTACTGTACTACATTCGATGTGCTATGCCAATACCAGTAAATTGTTTACAAATGTCTTACTGTTGCTGTACCAGAACTTAGACCAGACAACAACAGTACAGTCGACCTTACCATTTATAAGGTGGAAAGTGTTTGTGAGAAAGTTCTTAATTGGAGTGGTTTTAATTAAATTGATAAAATAAGGCCTGCGGATGATGTGCATGTTGTTCTCTAATTGTTAAAGTAAGCTGTTTAATTGAACTAATTAACAAACTATCAACACTTAAATTACCGAGTGATGTAGTTGATGAAACTGTTGTTTATGCAGTTCCGTGTATGGCGAAACAAGTTTTGTCTTCGGTAACAAATATATATTTTCTAATTTTTTGGTTAAAACTATCCAGAAAATTGCAAAATTTTATATCCCAAATATAACCTATATGAAAAAGGAAGAAATTACGTTGCAAAAAAATACAGTAAGGCCTTCTGAAATTTTTTTTTTTACATTTACAAAAGTGCATAAATGCTATACTACATTTGATGTGCTATTTATGGCCAAAAATCCAGTTGACAAGTTGGAGGTTAATGAAAATAGCTAGAGTAAACAAAATGAAAAACATGAAATCAAATCACTGTTTTATAGATCACCCATCTACCTGTTGTACCACCAGTTGTTTTGTTTATGGCCAAGCATCCAATGGTTGATAAGTACGATTTGTCCAGCTTACATGTCATCACATGTGGTGCAGCACCTCTTGGTGATGATCTCATCCTAGCTGTCAAAGAACGTCTCAATGTTAAATCCATAAGACAAGGTGAGCAATTATTTTGATTTTGCATGTGATATACATGGAATCCTGGATTGTGAGTTAAAGTTGAAGTGGGGATGTGAGATTTGATTTTGACAAGCAAAAAAATATACACTAATATGCCCCACCCTGCCTGGCGTCTTGGGGGTTCTAATACAGCTACAACACACCTATTATACCCCTTTTACACTGCCAATACAATTGCGGCATCATCTCGCAATTGAGTGTTTTGGGACATAAAATTGCGGAACCAATTTGTAGTGTAAACGGTGTAAAAATTTGATTGCGGGGTGAATCGTCCTGCAACGGTCCTGGATCAGTGAAGCGGAATGCATTCAGCTTCGATCCTTTGCAGGATGCTCCCGGGACGAACCCGACGTGGCATTGTAAACTGTTTCAATTTCTCAAGTTCCGGAATGGTTTTACATCATCATCCGGTGGGTAATAAATTTATTTTGGTTTATAGGTTTGATAGAACAAATAGTATATTTTTAAATCACTGTTCTAATAAATATGAATAATAGTAGAATTTTTTATTACACGGTATGGGTAATTTTAAAATTGTTTTGTTTAAAGTACAAAAAAAAAAGCCATGATGATAACAAAGGTGAAATCCCTTAACTACGTCTTGGGGGCACTATTTAAATTATTTGTAAACAATCGTAAACCGAATCATTAGCCGTGTACACTGACTCTGGTAAAGCGGATTTGTCCCGCAATGTCTGATTTGTAAAGGAAACTCATTCCGCAATCATTGCGAGAACTTCCTGGGATTACATTTTGTTTGGCAAAGCCAAATGAGACAAAAGTCGGAAAATTGAGTCTGGATTATAAAACTACACATTATTATCTTTAACATGCAAAAAAAAAATCAGTTTCATATGATGTTTCCTTGCAAAGTTATGAACAATCGAAGTTCGAACATTTAAAATTTAAGTTTTGATAAAACTGCATTTGAAAATCGTTCATCAGTATACATTGACTAAGCAAGGTCATTTTAAATTACACTTTTTAAACATTTTTTTATCATGTATCTGAAAATTGTTAAGCTAGTATGAAAGTTGAATGTATGAACTGTATATTTTTTAAATAAAATAAAATTTTAATAAATTGACTATTTTTAAATTTCTGTGAAGTAAAATTGTGAAGAACTAGCATTTGCGAATTATGTCTCATTTGGTTTTGGTCTGCCACATTTACTAGTGCCTTATCATTACAGTTGAATAGAACATCTTTCAGGTTTTGTTATTCTTTTTTTTTTGGGGGGGGGGTGATATAATATGGTACAATGTTTTTTGTTTGTCCAAAACTTTTATCAAAATGTTAACATTTCCAGTATTGCCGAATCCAAATTTACTTTTAAAAAATTTGACTTATAGGTTGTATAATTATTTTACTTATGCAAAGTCAACTTGGGTAAGTTTAACTGTAACACATTTAATTTTTTTATATTATATTATAGGGTATGGACTAACAGAAACAAGTCCAGTTACAAATTTGGCAGCTGAAGACCACAATGTTGCAGCCAGTCCAGGTCCACTCGTTCCAAACACAGAGGCGAAGGTAAATTTGTTTAGAAATTTTTAAGGGCACTTAGGTTATTAAATTAAAGTAACATAAGGAAGGTCAATTTGACCACTGAGTCCTCCATAATTTAGCCTTAGCAAATCATTTAATAAGATTAGTGTCATTTTTCACACATTAAAACTTTCACTGCCTTTGTTGATCAGTGGACTATTACTTGTGCAATGTTATTGGATTCACTAAAGGTGTAGTGAAGTGTTGAAATAGTTTAAAACTGATCATAGAACGGTATCTAGCGTTAGTTTGAGAGAAGGTTGGCCTAATGCATAGAATGTTAACAAGCAGTTTCCTATGTGTTCACTAAAAGAAGCCTATTTAAATACATTAACATATGCTGCTGTTAAAGTTACAACTGCAACTTGCGACCACCGCAAGTGGACATGATGTTCATGCATCGTGAACGTGATATTTGTGCCTTTGATAGTGTCCAACTGCCTTTTTTATTTTTTACTGTATCATATTGTATCAATTCTCTATGACTACTGTATGTCTTTGGGAACATTTTCACTAACCAAATCGTTTACGTAACTTTCTTAATATATGTGACAGACCAAAGCCAAAGGATGCATAAGTCGACAATTAAAAAATTAAATTATTTAGAACTTCTGAAACTACACATTATTATCTTTAACATACAAAAAAAAATTAAGTTTCATGTGATATTTACTTACAAATTTATGAACAATCACATTATGATCATTTAGAATAGAAGTTTTGAAAAAAACTGCATTCGAAATTTGTTTATTAGTAACTAAGCATGGTCATTAGTAACTAAGCATGGTCATTAGTAACTAAGCATGGTCATTAGTAACTAAGCATGGTCATTTCAAGTTGCCTTTTTTGAATGTTTTTTTTTTTTTTTATTCTGAAAACTGTTAATGTAGTATGAAAGTTGAATTTTGAAATATTAAAACAAAATAACAAAAAATGTTTCTTTTGTGGAAAAAATAACTTTGCAACTTATGCCTCGTTTGGCATGGCTCTACCACATTTAAAGTTTGCGGTATACCACGTGTGTAACATTCTGAAAAAAAATGTTGAGCTTCTTGACCTTTCCATCATCCTTTAATCATCCACAGTGTAGATAGTGTGAAATGCAAGTTCCTTTCTTTATAAACATGATTGTTCAATATTATCGACAGTCATCTCTGAAGCTGTGGGGCATGCAGTTGTGGTGCACTTGAAACAGACTACCCAACACATCATTAACACCTGCCCATTATACAGACCACCGTCAAAAGCCAGTCACTTTGTCATTGACATGGAGACATTGACATGGGTAAATATCACCGATTTGTACCCAAAACAGGAAGAAGTTTAATATTATAATGTAAAATTTATAAAATTTCTTAATAAAGGTAGTGGATATATCAACAGGAGAGACCCTACCTGCCAATCAAGATGGTGAATTGTGGGTAAGAGGACCTCAAATAATGAAAGGTTACTGGAAGAATGACGAGGCCACAAAAGGATGCATCGATTCTGATGGGTTCTTCCATACAGGTGAATAATAATAAAAAAGATGATTAAAATTATATCACCACTGGAAAAAAACGATAATGATGGTGATGTTATCACCACTGGAAAAAAACGATAATGATGGTGATGTTATCACCACTGGAAAAAAACGATAATGATGGTGATGTTAT
>JAOTQE010008912.1:25000-35521 GCA_025631205.1 Nesometra sesokonis | reverse complement strand
ATTTCATCCAGGTACTATACGTATTGGATTTATACATGCAAGCTTGCACAACAACATTGACTAGTTTGTTGGTACTAATTAGCATTCTGTTCATAAATCCATAACACATCTTCCTATAATATTCATAAAAAGATGGGACATTTCTTGTCACAAAGAAATAAATAATTTAATGAAGCAACTCATGATGCTATTTTCTTATTTCTTATGCAAAATAAATAAGTAGTTTCCTAATTTAATTGTAAATTTGGTTTTTGAAGGTAATATGCATAATTTATTAGCCTGTTTAAATTAATAAAATACACAAAACCTAAATAAACAAAGAATTTAACCTGAAATACTGTCCACTTTCTTATAACTAAACTATCTAAGTAAAACTTATAAATTAAAATAAAAGTGTATTGTATAAAGCTATGTAAAAGTTAATACTGATGAAATAAAAAGCAAATCATAGCGGGTTAAAATGGAAATACAGACACCTTCAAAAACCATGCTCCTTGCTTAGGAACTAAGCGCGTCATTGGTGCGCTGTAATCAACTGCATATTTCGAGCGTGCGCTGATCAGGTTCTCCGCAAGCTTGGTATAAATATTGGCATATGTTTGATAGACAAAATGTTGCAAATAACTTAAACAAAACTGCGTACATACAGAGAACGATTACTTTAAACTACGTTAGATATCAAATTATTGCCTTACCGCTTGCCTTTCCCAGATTCCATCGTCACTTTTTTTTCTGAGAAGTTTCAGAGGAAAGCTGCTCAGCGTTTGTACCGAAACAGAAAATGTTGTGTTGTGATTTTAGTCACCATGCTAACAGAGTGCGCGTAATGTGCGTCATAATTGTGCGCGTCAACAGATACCATGGACGGCGTATTAATATTCTGAATACTTTGATAGAATCATTTTTGTTACACTTTTTATAAAGTGCTAGGTAATAGTGTTGTAGTTTAACTTAAATAAAAATATAATTTGAATGATATAGGAATATTTCGGTTTTTGAAATTTAAGCTAGGGTATGTTTTATTTGTTGTTTGAAAACAAGAAAATGTAAACACGGAGATTTGAGTTATTTGTATTATAAACGTCTAAATAACAAAAATGGCACAGTTAAGCACAGTTAAACTTTAAAATCATCTCAAACTGTTTTAGAAAGTTAAGAATATCCACAACTCTAGAGGGCGTTTATCAAGAATTTACTTCATCATAAGCATCATATCAGTTACTGTGAACCGCTGTATTCCTCAGGGGCGGATTTAAGTGGGGCCGGGCCGGCCCCGGCCCCCTCTTCTGGAAAGAAAATTATATCAATATTATTTATATTGTCTATTATAAAACAAAAATATTCAGCTAGAATTGTTCCCTTAACACGCTCCTGCGGCCATTTCAGGACATCTAAAGTCCAAAATTTCCCGGGGAGCATGCCTTCGGACACCCTAGAACTTTGATTCTCTACCGGCCCCCCATTCCGTCCCCCCTTTTCCAATACTTTACATCAGCCCCTGTTCCTATATGAAATATTTACGCACTAAAAAAAGATACTTAGTTTTTCATGTAGTTCATTTTTGAACTTTTCTTAACCTTTGAAGAGCGGTCGTTTTTACCACTAGACTACAAGAACAACTTTCGTGGGAGAGTAGCAAGTTTGTATACGAGGTACGTTCTCGAAACGATCCAGTAACGAATCAAGCGGTATTGGGTCTGGACAATTACGTTCATAATCACGACAAGACGTATTCAATCATAGAAATACTGATAAAAAATCCTATCCTATGGTGACTGTAGAATCGTCCAGGGACCAGACTTAACCTCGACTTGATTGGTATGAGAGTATAGTATGAAAGATATCAATTATAGTTTACGCAATGTACAAGATGATAATATGCGCTGTACTACTTTATTTGTTTAAAAAATAGTAAAAATGCTATTAAATTTGTTAGTACATTATTAAACTTAAAATAAAAAAAATATCATAGCTAGAAAGACGTAAAGAAAAGAAATGAGGAACGGCAACCCAGAATATACAGTGTAAATAAGAATCATTGTAAAAATAATACAAAATCATGGCGTTTATATGTGAAGTATTATATTACACTATCGTATTGCATGCATTGTTAATAATCTACTACTCAACTTCCACAAAAGGTATTTCAATTGCTTTTCATATTTCTACATAAATACAGTATCACATCATCAATGACTAAATTATGGAAATATAATCAGAATCCCACACTTATTGCAGTGAGCATCTAGAGATACGGTAACATTACGCATACTTTCCTCAGATCAGGAAAGAGTTTAACTGTTCTCTGATCACATTCCCCAGCCTGAGAGAGGGAAGGGAATCCAGAGGTAACTCCGCAGCCGCAGTTGGGGTCTTTACTTGTTCGTATCAGCTTATTTTTCTAGCATGCAACCCCAATTCGGTTGAACTCCCTTGTCAAAACCCTTCATTCCTTCAATTACGTACAATTAAACCGAAATAATAATAATAATAATAATAATAATAGTAATGATGATGATATGATGATGATGATGATGATGATGATGATGATGATAATAATAATAATAATAATGATAATAATAATAATAATAATAATAATAATAATATGTGGAACTTCAAAATGGTGCCTCATTCTGTATATTTTCTCATCCCATTATATGTTAGTGTTTTCATTTGTTCTTACCAGATCTCGTGCCCGCGAGCATCTAAGCTGGGAACAGTATTAATTTCAACCCTTTTCCCCATTTCATTTATACTATTGAGGTTGATTTCACACCCGGCGCTTCTAATATAAGTGGGGGGGGGGGAGGTCGCAACTACGTTTTTCCGACAATAGTGGGGGCGCGCGCCGGCGCCGGTTGCGAAAAATCAGCGACTGGCGTGGTTACCGGTTTGGTTTTGATGAGCAAAAATAAATGAATAAATAAATAAACCTTATTTCCCGGTTTCTATGTCTATTTTATACGTTTAGCGTCACTTATATGATATTTATTTAGCTTTTCTCGAAGAAGATGGTAAATCTTTCCTAACGGGGGGGGGGCAAACCTTACCCGACTTGGGCCCTCCCCCTGCTAACGTTTATGACGCCAATGCATGAGACATTACCAGCCGTCGGTGCGGGCTCGATTTCCCGCAATTCGGATCTGACATTTTAAAACAAGTCAATTGTTCTTGTTTAGGTCTTTTTCGTCCACATTACCGTGGGCCGTTTTACTCTGGCCGTTTACTGGATTTTTCGTATTGTGCTGTTGACTCATACGTGAGAAAAACAACTCAGGGAAAAGAAGTTAGCTGCGTCTTTCACCTCGCCCTTCCATCCTTCAATCTTGTTTTAGTTAACACTAAATCTTTTGGGATTATGGATGGTAGTCCAAATTACAAATAAATCCATGCCATAGCCCCAAGGATGGGGTTGGAATTTATCAGCGTATCAATGATTTTGATTTAGGGGTGGGGGAAGTGGGGGCGCTTAAATCCCGATTTTGGCTTTGACAAGACAAAAAAGAGAAAAAACCTGCATTCAACAACAAATCTTAGTTATGCCTCTAGGAGTCTTTATATACGTTGGATATGTGAATTAAAACAAAATATAGTCGATTGTCATTAAAATCCTACAAAAAATGTTGTTTTCGGGTCAACTTTACGGGAAGTTAAAGCCTGCTATGTCCCCTTCCCGCTTTTAAATCCGCCACTGATATTGGTAACTGAATACTTATCTGTGTGAAAGTCTGGAAGTGCCATTCCCGTGCATTGAGGAGGATGGAGTCCAAATTATCAATGAATCTATACCATAGCCTCAAATGCTGAGTTTGGTATTGGTACCGAATCCTCATCTGTGCTAAATTGTATGTTTTAGATTTACAGGCAAAGGCGTAAATAGTGGGTGACGGTGGCTTTGAGCCTTAACAGTAGGGGTTGGATTAATAAAAAATCATTAAGATTTATAATTCTAACGAAACCTTCGAAGAAAGTGTGAACTGCATACAAGTTGACACGCGGTGTGGCAAGCAGGTCTAAATTTATTTATATTTATTTTATAAAACTATGAATAGGGCAAAATTACATTCGTGAGAATAATTTTTCAGATTTAATTTGTTGTCTGGTAGTCTCTCAACTGGTGATTAGGCTTTTAGATCGTTCACTCGGAAAGGAAGCATTTTGGTTGGTCATATTATAGTAAACATTTATTTCAAACTACACACATTCCAAATACGGATGGACAAAATACGTCATTTCTCTCTTGCTTCAGAAGCGTTTGACATGTCGCTTCCGATGAAAAATTAAGACTTATTGTTGTCGTCGTTGAGGGCGCTATAAATATTACGAAAAACGACCATACAGAAGCGACTTGGGGCAAGTCTTGCTCCTACAGATGTGTCAACCCGAGTTACTGCCATGACGTTAACATTTGAAGTGTCCTTTCTTTGGGATCCCTCACAGTCAAATAGCCAGGGGTGAGAGGGATGTGGACTAACTTAGCCCACTTAGCGGAACTCCAGCTCCCGTGTTGGGTTCGTCCGAACTCCCAACCCCCCACCCTAAATACGGACCTGAACCTATTCTTGTGTTCCGTCTCCCTGAATAACAGAATCTCTACCTCTCATGGCTTCCTCTTACCTCAATTGCGTTAATTAACTACAAAAGAACGCAATTTTGAATATCCAGGGAAGTACGTCGTTCTAACATTTTCTTTAAAAAAAAACTATAATCAGACTAAGGATTAGTGATTTTTTGCACGTAGCAAGTTATGATGTTAGATTTTGTTTTCATCTTCAAATCATCCCATTCCTGAATTGCGATATATAATTTGGTAATTTAATAGTGTCGAATTTAAAAATTTCGAATCATATGATATGCTGAGAAGGGTGATGTTTGTGCCCATTCAAGTTGTGTAAAGCCTTATTGCGACAATTTGAAATGTATTTAAATGTTTTTTAGACGCGGAATGCGTCTCTATAAACAGCTTTTCAAAAAATAAATGTCTGTCTGTCTGTCTGTCGGTCTGTCTGTCTGTCTGTCGTGTCACGCACGTTTGTGGCTATTTGCGTTGTGTTCTTTCCAAATCTAGACCACAATACCGCTGCATACTATTTATACCACGGCCGCCGTGCCTGGTTTCGCCATTTCTGAGAATCCTTTTAATTAATTTAAACATCATATCAACAACACAAAATGCAAAACACAAACCAAAATATAGTACATATGGTATATAAATTTTATTATCTTTCATATTGCAAGTTATAAATAAGTTATATCCCATTCTCATGCCAACCCAAATCAGTCAACCTTCAACTTAGCCAGGTGGGTGATAGTTTTTTTTTTGAAGTAGTAGTAGTAGTAAGTAATTGGGTGATTGTGGACTATTGAATAATTAGATAGGTAGATGTTTAATATCAGAATCGCATGTTGTTGCGGATGTGTTATTAAAAAGTTGGATGGTGAAATGGAAATGAAGATTGTGTGACAGCTATCTTGAGTTGGAATTGACTTGTCACTTAGACCTTTATGGAACAGGAAAATTGGACATCACAGGTGTTATAATGATGTTATGTATGTTTAATGTTTTGACCTGATGTTTTGTTCATATTTAGTACCAATAACCAAGAATAGATTGGAAGAATTAGTAGAAAAATAGTAAAAAGGAAAGAAAGTAAAATGTAGATCAGAGAATAGAAATAATAATGTAGATGACAACGTTATCTGATGACTTTGAGATTTGATATACAAGTTAACTGATGAGTATAAGGAACTTTGCCATTAGATGTTTTAGAACATTGAAATGCAATCTCAGCAGGATCGACTGAAGTGATGAGAATTTTAATTTCACTTTTCCAACGTCTCGTTACAGAATTTGTGAAGCCTATGAAAAGAAAACAGAGAATACGTAGAATAGAAAGAAAAGAGGAGACGAGAAGATGTTGTCTCTCCTCTGTAAGTGTTTTAGGAAGGTGATACCACGTATATCACGTGGGAAAGAGGACTCGATTCCAATTTCTGGATAAGAGCATATATTATTGTATTTTATTTGGTAGATTTTTTTTAAACTGTGCTTCATTGAACGATAAGAAAGACATGTTTCCTATTTGGTGAAGGTGAAGAAAGATGATATATTTTATTTCATAAGTAGGATGTTGAAATAAGGTGGAACACAATTTTCCTGGGAAAATGTGGAGGAAATTATCATCAAATATGTGAAGAAAGAACATCAACTGTGAAGAAAGAAGATCAAAATTGTAAGGTCTCATTCCATGCCGGAGGAAAAGAGGAAATGTTTATTTCATCTCATTTGTGAGAATTTAAAATGTTACCCCATGATTATGGGTAAGTATACACCTATTTGTGGAAAAGATGAGAAAATGAATAAATCACCTCATTTTGAGATGTTTCATAGAAGATTGCGCCACAGGGAAGAAGACAGGACCCATTTTTTTGGAAGAAGAAGAATTATACGATATTTTATCTATTTTGTGAGATGTTTAAAGAAGATGGTGAGAGAGATAAATTGTTTAAAAGTTAATAAAGAATGTTTCTACCAACATTTATGAAGAAGAGGAGGAGTAAAGGCACGAGGAAGGATGATTGTTTCAAGGATGTTTTCGAGAATGAGTTGTAGGAAAAGATGATTGTAATTTTCTGTCCAAGAGATGTGGTTCCTTGGAAATCGAGACGCTGATATGGGATCCACCAAGCTATAAAAAATATAATTCGAATAGAACAGCTAAATTCCTTAGTTACTGTAAATGAAATTTCTCTGTTTAACGTTGTCATCTATATTAAAAAAAAAGAATTACTAAAGCAAATAGAAGTATTAGGAAACAGAATCCACTCTTTGGTTATGGCATAATTTAAACAAACAGATGTTGTTGAAGATGGTTTATCTTTTGATGTTATCAGATATGCCATCTCTTTGTTTCCCAGTTTCAAGAGGACTATCTCGTAACATCCCATCTGAAATTACCATCGGTTTTGCCAGTCAGTGGTAACAAAACTGGATATGTATGATAATACACCTGCATTTCGTTCCGTTAAATTGCAATTTGTGTGTAAAAGGTTTCTAACAGTTGGATTGTGGTAGGTTGGCCGACTGGTTGGATTATGGAAAAGATATACGAAGTGAACTTATGGATTGTTAGCTAGAGTTTATGTTGATTTAGGAAGACATTATCGGGAAGACAGAGAATGGGAGTGATGGTGTTCAATGTTTGGAACCCTTGTTGTGGTTCCTCCGCCTGCCGCTTGGATTTTGTGGTCTTGGCATGTCAGGTGGTCGTGGAACAACTCTAGCAGTAGATCCAGACTGCCTGCCACCTTGATCTTGTTGTCGTGGCATGTCGGGTGGTCTTGGTACAACTATTATACTGCTGCGTCCGTTCAATGGTGGTCGTGGCACTCTTTTGTTTTCGAGGACCTGGTTTGATGTTACACCTCCAGTAGATAATGATGGTAATAAGGTTTTTGGTTTCTCTACTCTAGTGCTTCGTCTGATTAGACGTGCCTGGCTCTGTTGTGGCCTGTTTATAAGTCGAGGACCTTCTGGCCTCTTCTTAGCTATTTTCTGCCTCGTCAAAGCCTCCATGTCAGCTGAAGCGCGCCGGCCGACGCTGTTCTGTGATGAATGTCCTCCTACAGACTGATTGACAAGCGATGGCCTACTGCCTGCCTGGATGGTTGGCAAGAATGTGGGGTTGTTTGGTCCTGCACTGCCGTCAGATTGTTTGTATTGAGGGTCAGAGTTCCATTCTTCGTCAGAGATGTAAAAACCATCTTCTTCATGGCCGTCGGTTGGATCTGAGCTTCGGCGTTCGATCCTTTTAAATAGAGGGCTGGTTGGATCATATTGAGTGATGATATCATAAAGGCTCCTCTCACCTCGCCTCCTACTATGTTTTCTTTGAGGCTTTCTGTGTACCTCCGACTCAGTTGATCCTATTAATTTTTAAAATTGAAAATATATTGAGTAATAATTTGATCATAATCATTATCATCATTATCATCATCATCGTCATCATCATAATCATCATCATCATCATCATTATCATCTTGGTCGTTGTCATCGTCATCATCATCATCATTATCATCATTACACTATATCATAATATCCTACATCATAATCATTATAAAAAATGTTAGTCATGGTCTCTGGAATATGATGATAAATAAATAATTCACTTACTCAGAGACAACAAATTGTAGAGACACTACGTTTCGGCTCCTTCCACGATAGAGCTTTACCTGAGCGTCACCTGACGGTATTCCATCATTCACGTGATCAAGGCCTTTTTTTGGAAAGAGCCGAAACGTAGTGTCTCTACAATTTCTGTCTCTCAGTAAGTGAATTATTTATTTATCAAATCTAATCTCAGTGTTTACATTTTCTTGTTTTCAAGCAATAAAATGACATACCCTACGTAAACGTAGTGTCTCTACAATTTATTTATCATCATAATCATTATTGTAATAATCTTCGACCATCGTCATCTCGTTCGACGTCATTGTCACTGCTCCGTCATCCTCATCATACACTGTCATTATATCATCATCATCCCCAGCACCATCATCTCCTCGTCCTCATCATTATCAGTATCATCATTATCATACATCTTTACCATCATCATCATCATCATCACCATCACCATCACCATCACCATCACCATCACCATCATCATCATCATCATCATCATCATCAGGTTTACCACAAAGGTACCATACAACGGCGATTGGTCATCATCATCATTACCTACCGAGGGGTACTATGGTAGTAGTGGCCATCTCATCATCGGCCAGCCTGCTTGCCATTGAGTCCCGATCTCTGTTACTTAATCCACGGTCATCACGATTCCTGGACGAACTGAAATAATTCCAATGATAAAGAAGATATTTCATTGCAGAATTATAAGAACTTTAAATCCGAAATTAAGTAATGTGTACATGGTTGGAATAAGACTAAGTCGGTTAATTAATAAATATCAACAAAATATTCTAAATATTAGGAATATATTAAACTCAATTCAGAAAAAAAAGTTATTGTATTTTATTCATAACAATAACTAAAGTAATTATTAATCATAAACAATAATAAGAAGGCAATCAATATTAACATAACATTATAAATCATACATAACAAGAATTTCAAAATAAAATTTAAAATATCCGATGGTGAATAAAATAAAGCAGTAAATAAAGTAATTGTAATTAATGGTGGCAACCAGGTGAAACATTCATGTATTTATAATAAATAGTAAGTAAATACAACTAAATAGTATTACCATTGATTTCTTATTAAATTAATTTCCTTATTTCTCAAGTCAACTAAAATATGAATGAATCTATTAATCTGTAAACCAATCGGTCAAAAATTAATCAATCAATCGATCGGCCGACGGTCGGTAAGTCAGTCATTCAACCAACAACGAACCAATCAATCGTTCATTAACCAACCATTAAATCAGTTAACAAAACAGACCAACACATCAAACAACCAATCTACCTAACCACTTATGTAACAAACCAACCAACTAATCAATCAATTAATATATAGATATATATATAGCAACCAACCAACCAAATAATAAAACAACCAACAAAAAAAAAACAAGCAACTAATCAATTAATCAACCAACTAATCAATCAAACAACCAACCAGCTAGTCAACAAACACGTTGACCACCTGATCAGCCAACCAACCTACCTAACCAACCAAGTAACTGACCAACCAATCAAGTAATCAATCATCTAATATACCAAACAACCAACCTACCTAACCAATCAAGTAACTAACCAACCAACCAATTAATCACGTATTCTACTAATCAATCAATTAATCTACCATCCTTTCCACCAACCAACAAGCAAACCAACAAATCAACTAATCAATCAATCAACCTACCTAACCTATCACGTAACTAATAAACCAACCAACCAACTTATCAATCAATTAACTAGCCAATCAACCAGCAAACTAATTAAAACCAACCAGATCCACCAACTAACTAACCAACTAACCAACCAACTAATCAACCAACCAACCAACAAACAAACCATGTAACCTACCTAACTAATAAAGTAACTGACCAACCAACGAACTAATCAATCAACTAACCAACCTACCAATCAATCAATCAACCAACCAACAAACTAGTTAACCAACCACCAAACTAACCAACCAACCAACTAACCAACCAACTAACCAACCAACCAACTAATAAATTAACCATCTACCCTGATACTTTTGTAATGTACTGATAATGTCTAAAGTAGTGTAATATAAAGTAGGTTTAACTTTTTTAATGGCATAATGAAAATCGTAGTAGTTTAAATAAAAAGAAAGAGAGTAACCAATACCACATTTAGTATTTGGTATATTAAGCACGTTATGGTGTGGTAGTAGTGGACCGCACATCTGTGTGCGCTTGAGCATGTTCGAGTTTAGCATGGAACTTGGTATATACATTAGACAGTCATATAATAGTAAATTAGATATCGATTTTTAGTCCTACCGTTTGCCTTTTGTGGATTCCATCA
>JAOTQE010008912.1:0-20000 GCA_025631205.1 Nesometra sesokonis | reverse complement strand
AACATAAAAAACCAAACGGACCCTACGCTGTCAGAAGATCGCTTACTTGTAAGTGCCGATTGTCAGGCGACCAATGCCCATCCTAGTCTTAGGCCTAGCTAACCTACGTCTTCAAAATTAAAATCTACATCATTCTCTCGTATATATTCGTAAAAAACATTAACAGCAACTCTTGTAGATTTTTATGTTAGCTAGTAGTAATTATTTATAATTAACAAGGTAGTCAATTGTGCAAAACGCCGAATTTTAAAGGGTGGTTAAAGCGTAAAAAAAAACAATTCTCTAGCTTGGTGAAGTAACATCGGTTAATATTGAACTGTGCGTGGTTTAAAATTATATAATATTAAACCGGTCAAAACTGTATAAATTAATAAGAATATACAATATCTTCTTCTTAGCTTCTACTGTTTCATTTTTCATAATTTAAACTGATACATTCTATTTTATTACTTTTGAAATAAAAAAAAATATACTATATTCGTATTGATACTACATAGGAACCAATGTTCTTCCACTAAATAAATATACTATAAAATGTACTGTATATATAAAAAAACACACAATCTTAATTGTTACATTAATCAATAATTTGAGCGGTGTCACCACGAAATAAGTCGTGTTTTACAGAAAACCAAAATTGAGTTATTGTTGTATTTGGATAGAAGAAACTATAAGCTTTAAATTAGTTTTTAATTGATGTTCATAGCTTCAGTATAACCAGAGAAAAATCAGTTTAAAACATGAAAACACGCTTTGAAGAAAATAGACTTTAAAGATAGACAACTGTTGACTTCCTGTATGTCTTTCCATTGATTTTGAAAAACAGCCTTTACAAAATGTAGTTCAAAAACATGTTTATTATAAATAAACATAAACAGGAAGTTTGTAATCATAAAATATAATTACTAAACTTAACAAAACAACAGGAATCTCATTTTTGTGAAATTATGAATTTCTGTCTATTTTTGTGAATATCTCAAAATGGCCCGGCGTACAACATGACTCATTTTTTGTCACGACACCTCTGCACACCATCTTAATTGTTACGTTAATCGATAATTTGAGCTGTGCTATTGTCTGGTTCGATTCTCTTCCTGATGAACTTCGACAAAGCGCTTCGCACCTAAAATAAAGAAAAATCAAACAGTTATTTTTTTACTTGGTTTCATATAGGTGAGATCAAATTGAGATAATCACCACCAAAATGGGTCTGAAGTTAAATTTCAAAAATTTAGTTTTCATCATTTTTGACATGCAATTCATGTAAAACTGACAGAAGTCAACATTTTATCATTAAACGCAGTTTGTTTGAAATATGTTTTCCTTGACTTTGTCTTTTGTTCATTCTTCAGGTAGGGTTACATTTATTCTATTGTACTTGCTGTCGTAATCAAGTGGTGATAATGTTTTCTTATTTGGTGACTACATCCGTTTCCTGCCACAATAACCATTGGTGACTCCAGGATGGGTTTAAGGGGTGTGGAGGCATCCGAGTGTTCTCCAGAGTATTGGTTTAGCCATTAAATGTATCGGTAAAATTTACAATTTAAAAAAAAAAAAACTTTTGTATGTTGAAATATTATTATGATATAATTTTAATTCTAATTTATATATTTTGTCCTCCTTTTTTTCAGTATTAAAGAGAATATGTAATGCTCATAGAGTTCTATATGTAGATATTTGGGGTAGTGCAAAACCCAACCCAAAAGCCATGCCTGTCGAACCATGATTTTGGACAATTTACCATAGAAAAAAATGTCCAATTAGGAAAACACTGCATCTCACTACAATTATTCCCTTAATTAATTTCGTGCACCCCTTAAAATTCGTCGCGTCCTAAATAAAATGAATAATGAACAATAACACCTAAAACAAACACATTTATAATGTGTAATGACGCTGTTCACTCGAGTATGGATCACATGGTAAAATTTACAATGTAAATTAACACCTAAAACAAATTTAGAATGGAACACCAACCCTGACCTAAAATTGTGCACATCCACAACCCCAACAAAAATATCTAACATGTTATTACCTCATTGCTAAACACGCACTGTGTTAGCCAGATCAGCAGTCCTTGTAAAGAATTGAGTGTAACAAAAATGTATTCCAGTACATCTGAATCTTCAAAAATAACAATGATGCCAAAAATCCATAAAGGACCAACGGCTGGTGTCAGCAATAGTATTCGCCATAACGTGGTTCTGTAAAAATATTTTGAGAAGTGTTTCTTTTTCTACATTTGTGGCGGGACGTGGTGGCTGGACGGAGGTCTGTTGGAGGATTAGGTGATTTGGGCCAGCAAAGGTACAGGCAACCCTAAAGCTGAATCATGGATCAGCCCCTATATATTGTGTTTCATCAAAGGTGTGTTTGTGTGTTTGTGATTTATTATCTTTTTGTGTTAATTACCATTAGATGATAGAAAGAGTGATCAGATGGCAATCAAAATCTGCCAAACGAAAAAGATGAAGGCCCAAACTAAGATGAAGAGTTATAATATGGATGAGGAAATGAAAAAAAAAAACTGGAAAAGATGTAAGTTTCATGTGCGACTAAATTTGGCTTTGTATGGACAATACATAAGGTTAATAAGGGTAAGGTAAGAATTATGGATTTATTTAGGAGAAATATGCATCCAAAAAGAAAAAGATCTTATATTATGGAAGTCCCCACTAAATTTTCTTCCAAAAATTATACCTAAAAATATTCGAGAAGTATAATAATAAAAGAGTGGAAAACACAAAAACACACGTGAAATATCAAATTGTCTCATTGCAAAAAAAAAAAGAAACAAAGATTAAAAATCATTCAGACATAAAATAAAAAAAAAAGTGTGTCACCTATTGATGTTGCATGAGCAGTTTAGGTAGAAAACACTAACACTTTAGACAGTTCTTTTATTAAATATACTCCATGGTAACAAACCTATGAAAATAAATTTCATTCTCACCTCATTCGTTGCAAAATCTTCTTCTCATTTTCTGACTGATTTGGCAGCTTAGATTTATGGAAAGCTATATGTCCGATAAAACCAAGTTGTACCGGCACAATCTAAAAAAAAAATAATTAAAATTGTTAATTTTATACTGCAGTAAAGAGGAATTTAATTTTTAAATAAATAATGAGCTTATAGCTGTAGATTAAATTTCGTTATTTGCATATACAAGAATAAATAAAAATAAAATATAAATGTAAATATACCATCATTTTAGGATTCCTTGGGAACTAAGTTTTAGTTTTAAGAAAAGTTTCACGGGTTTTTCTAGCATCATGCATTACTAGGTAATTGTGTTGTTTTATGTATTTTATCATGTTAATTTCTGTATGATGATGTAAAATAAATCAAATCAAAATCGAAAATATTAAATAAAAATTGAATATTTAGAATGCAAAAATTCTAACCATGATCAATTGAACATTGGACTAGATGTTAAACATTGAATGACACGCTTTACCCTTGATTATCACATAACGTTGTACAGTTTCATGTACTGTAGATCATGTCAAATATATTCTACTGCGGTTACTGCAGTAATCAGTTATACATTTCTATTGATGACTGTATCGACACTCAAGATCATCTAAACGTGTTGCTTCCATTAATTCTTTTCAGTTACTGAAATAATACTGTTGTAACTGAATTACTGCAGTAACAGCAGCAAGCCACTCGGCCTACCCATAAGTGAGGTGCAATAAAATCAAAATTGTCTTAACGTTATATTCAAATTGAAAGATATCATAAGTTTTAATTTGGATTTTTAATTTGGATTTTGAATTCGGCTCATAGGTTTAAGTACAATCAGACAAAAATAATTTTGAGATATACATGTATAAAAACACAATTTGCAGAAAATTTCCTTTAAGATAAACAACTGTTGGCTCTCTGTCTGTTTTTTTTTATTTTTGATTTAGAAAATTACCCTTTACAAGCTTTTCAAAAACATGTTTGTTGTAAATACATGTAAACGGGATGTTTATAATTATAAAGTAAAATAAAATGAAACTTAAAATTTCACAAAACAACAAAAATCTCATTTTTATAAAACTACGATTCTCTACATATTTTTTTGTGTGAATATCTCAAAATCACCTGGAGTATAACAACACGACTCATTTTTTCTCACCTATGGCCTAACCGTTTGAATATAAATTTGATTAACATGTTTATTCAACAACGAAATACAACATTCTTCTTTGAATTATTGGGTTTAGACTTTTCATGCTGTAAATTATTTCTTTTCAGTATTATTAATACTACTTGTTTTAATATTCAAGTAGTAACTCAAAATGAAAACCGAACCTTACCAGAATGACGATACACACAGGAACAATAAAAGCCGAAATTGCACCAAAACGGGCATTTAACCAGCATCTGAAAATTAGATCAAATGATGATGACATAATTTATTGAATATTGAATCCTCTCACAATGGCGTGTATCTTATTGCTTAGAGTATGCATTATAATTTCTTACTTAAGTAGTGCAAAATAATGTACATAGGTGCAGGAAAATGGAGGACAAAAAATGACCAACTTAAATCTTGAAGTTATTTTTAAATATTGCTCTCAATCTTATCATGTGTGTATAGTTTAATTTACACCTGCTTTACTTTTTTATTTCTCAGCATAAGGAATTATTTATTTTAATCACCCTTCAAGAAATTAAAGGAATTCAATAAGTAGCCAACTAAATGTGTGAATTGTTAAAGCAGTGGAGCCGTGAACCATGCATAGACAGTAGCACGGGTTCGAGGCCCACTCGCACCATGGTTTTTCTGGTGGTGAAACAAATCTTCTCGGATAAGGACTATAAACACAGTGTACTCAAAAGACTCATGTGCACTATAAAGAACCCAGTATATATTTTTAGACGAGTAGGAGTTACTCCGTTGTTTCATACACGACCCCTGCCGTGGAAAGAAGGGTGTTGGCTAATGTAGTAGCTGCAAACGAGATGACGTGACACTTAGGGGAGAAGCAGGTTATTGACTGTGCAACATCTAGTCCACTCTGCTCCTTTGATGAATCAAATTGAATCAGAATTGTCCCAATTTAAATATCTATCATTAGTACTGTACTTGTTTTCAGACGCATAGTCCTCTCTTGTGATAGCAGCTGTTAATATTACGATAACAACTGGTGCAATCCACCCAGCTAGCCTACAGTACCAGAAGCGCCGTTCATGATCATTGAAAGGATATTTAACCTTCATGAACAGATCTGTGGACATGATGGCCATCCAGGTGAACGCTGCCAACAAACTGTAATGGAGACAGCCAGCTAGAAGACCACATAGTACCTAAATGTAAGAAATAAATATACATTTCAATCTTCTCGGATAAGGATTATAAACCGTATGCCTAGTGTACACAAACAGCCCATGTGTACTTTAAAGAACCCAGTGCATATTTTGAGATGAGTAGGGGATTAACTCGGTGTACTGGTCCATGCATGACCCCTGTCGTGGACAGCTGAAGTATCGCAAGTACAACGTAGTACTGGCTGCATGGCATAACATGACGTGACACTTTGGGAGTGGAAAATCATAAGAACGTGTAACATCTGGTCCACAATGCCATGAGAATATTCTAGATAGATATTGGCGCGTATACAAATATACACCATTGCATTAAAATAATGACAATGTTTTTACCAGTAAATTCACCATGTTGACATCAAGTAAAGTAAAGCAGATGTTGGAACAGAGCAGAGCAACAACCAGGTGCCGAAGTATTAAATACCTGTCAGAGTTTCTCAAATCACTGCAAAATATAAATTAAAACATCACGGTTGATTGTTTAAACCATGATGTTTTTTATTAGCAACAGTTTAACAAGTTTACAGTATATAGGGCACATACCAGGGGCGGATGCAGACTTTTGGAAAAGGGGGACGGAAGAGGGCCGGTATTGAGCAAAAGGGGCATGCTACCACGGAAAATTTTGGATATTAGATGGACAGAAATGGCCTCATGGGCCTGTTAAGAGATTAATTCTTGCTAAATATTTTCGTTTTATAGACAACGTTAATAATATTGATATATTTTACTTTCCGGTGTGAGGGTGGGCCATGGCCGGCCCGGACCGCCACTCCTTAAATCCGCCCCTGCATACCCAACGTAACTAACATTTGGGGGTTATATACTTGTATCACTATGCAAAGGCGCATGAAGTGCTGAAGTAAATTAATCCAGCCCCAGAAATATAAAAGTTTCACAGTTCGGCATATTGTATTTATCAACAATAATGAGGGGGCCAGGTTGATGTGGCTAAGAAATTAATCCTGGTTATGTTAATACATGTTGTGTAACAGGATTCTGAGGAACTACTCAAAGTATTTAATTAAAATTATTAAATAAAAAGGAAAAATGATAACAGACCCCGAGCCTACCTTGTAATTTTGTAGACAAAAGTTTTAGAAAAAAGGCTTTGTTATTCATAAATGGGTATTTTAATTTGTTGGAAATAACTTTAAAACAATGACCTTAGTAGTATGTTCCGCGTCCAGTATGATCTTTTACATTTAAGTAATGTTTTATTAGTTTAGTCAGACTCGTATTACAGACAATAGTTTCTTACCTCCATCAACTTGGCGCCATCAATCGGTAGGGGAATTTCCGGAAAGGTCTATGGACCGACCGAGAACTAGTGTCAATGAATTACATACATTTGTGTGCCTCACTAGAATAGTTCTGCTAGACTAAGTATTTTTGGATTGATCGGTATGCGTCATCCTAAACTTAGCTTGCCTTATTACAAAAATATGGTGCCAAAATATAGTAGGCCTATAGTAATATTGTCGCAATCAATCTGAAATGTATGGCAATGCTTTTCAGAAGGTCAAACAATACATACAGACAACATTTTTGCAGTTATAGTCTAGGTGACATACCACAAACTTACCTAAGACCGCAGATGATAACCAGGGTGATAATTAGAAAGACAATCGAAATGACAACACCAACACGAGTAAGAGTGGATGAAACTGTATCGTCAGGTACCTATATATTAAAAGCGTAGTGGAGTAATAAAACAAACAAACAAATCATTATCTATCAAATATTTGCTAAGCACCTTGTTCATTTCCTCTATTTATTGTCGTTACCTTTATTATTTTATTGTATATTGACAATATATTCCATTGTCATTGTGTTTTTTATTTTCTTTTTGAATACCTATTTACATTTAATTTTCTGTTGCCATTGTATACTCTGTTCTTCTTTTTTTCATTACATTGTCCATTGTAACTTTCATTGTATCCCATATGGTATGTCATTGTATTATCTATTCTCAGTGATTCTATAATGTCCTTGTCATAATCTATTGCCAATATCATTAGCATCTATTGTCAATGTATTCTCTATTATCATTGTATTTCTATTAAAATTATCTATTATTATTATTGTATCTTTATTATCGTTGTTATTGTATTCTTAAGGGGCAGTGAAATTATCTATTGTCTTTGTCGTTGTAGTCGCTATTCTCATTGTAATTTTGTTCTGTTTTACCATTGCCGTTCTTTATTGTCATGGGCATTGTATTGTCTATGGTTATTGTCATTGTTTTATCAATAGTCGTCACTATTATCTATTTTATTGTATTATCTATTATAAATTACATTATATTCTCTATTGTCAGTGTCATGTTTTTATTTTATTTACTGTTGTAAGTGTCATTGTATATTTCTGTTGTCAATGTATTTTCTATTGTCATTGTCATTGTATGCTCTATTGCTTTTGTTATTGTATCATTTTTTTCATTGCGATTGTATCCTCTATTTCCATAATCAACTGTGTTCTTAGTTGTTATAGTAATTAGCATAATATACTACATTGTCATTCTTTTTTTCTATTGCTATGGTCCTTGCACTATCTGTTATTAATATCATTTTATTCTCCATTGTTATTACAATTAATATTTGTTTGCTGTTGTCATTGCATTGTGTTCCCTACCATTGTCAAGGTATCATGTAATTGTATTCTCTATTGCCATTGTCATTATATCTTATATTATCAGTGTCATTGTATTCTTTATTGTCATTTTATTGTCTTAAGTTAATGTATTTTCTATTGTTGCCATTGTCTGTTTTCATTGTCTTTGTATTATCTATTGTCATTGTATTTTCTATCTTCATTGGCATTGTCTTCATTGTCCATTGTCATTGTTATTGTAATATTTATTGTTATTGTGTTCGCTACAATAAATAATTGTCATTGTATTATCTTTGCCATTTTCTCTGTTTTCATTGTATTCTCTATGATCATTGTCATTGTGTCCTCTGTTATTATAGGCATTCTATTAGTTATTGTAATGTCATTCTATTCTCAGTCTTTATAATTATAATCTTTATTGCCATTATCGTATTTTCTATTTCCATTTCCATTTTGTTGCCGTTGACATACTATTCCTATATTGCCGTTGTACTTGTATTCGCTATTCTCAATGTCATTGTATTGCATACTCTATCATCATTGTATCTCTTTTATGATTGGTATTGTATTGTCAGGGGCAGTGAAATTGAAAAAAAGTAGTTTTAATTTAATTGTTCACTGGTATTCTTTGTCATTAACATTTTATTCTCTCTGGATTGCTGTATTTTCTGTCCTTGCCGTTGTATTCTTTGCCAGGGTCATATTCTGTTTGTCATTGTATTTTTACTTTATATTGCATTACAATATCCCCTATTTAATAATAATAATAATGTTTATTTAAACATATACTTTTAAAACAGTAGCACACGATAACGATGCGTACACAATGATGTTACATTAACACATAGCACATATATAAATTCAAAACAATACGGTACAAAAATATTGGCAAATACTTAAAACGTACTAAATTAATTCCTAAATTATGTAAGTTAAAAGATGTGTAAGATCGACTTAAAATGGAAATAATGCTTTACGTCGGTAAAATTATAGTTAGGACAAGACTTGTAAAAAAATGAATAAAAATCGACTGGCAATTAATGATAAAATAGTAAAAAGTATGGTGAATGATAAAACTTAAGATTAAGAATAAAAATAATTTAAAAGTTTTTAAAGCTTCAATTTTTAAATGTTCATTGTAATTATTCTGTTATTGGCATAGTATTCTCTTGACTTTGACATTTTACTCACTATTGTCATGTCATTGTGCGAGTTGTATGGCCGAGCGGTTAATACAAGGGAACCGTGAACCATAGCAATAACAGCAGCATAGGTTCGAGACCCGCTCGCACCATGGTTCTGGTGGTAGAACAAGTCTTCTCGGATAAGGACTATAAACCGTAGGCCCAGTGTACACAAACGGCTCGTGTGCACTATAAAGAACCCAGTACATTTTTCGAGATGAATAGGGGGTTACTCCGGTGTACTGGTCCATACATCCCCTGCAGTGGACAGAAGAATGTAGCGCTCTTTTTTCGGGCAGCAGGACACGACGGGACCCTTAGGGGCGTAGAAAGTCAAATGGATGTGCAACATCTGTTCCACAGCGCCATTAGATTGTATTGTGTAAGGCGCTATATAAAAATCGAATTATTATTATTCCCAAATATTATTGAATGTATTTATTTTTTTATAAATACCTTATTACTGGAAATTTGCATCAGAACCGCAAAATTTGTCAAGTGCGAACAGTAACAATTAACCGACTGCTGAGTAGAATTGAGAATTTTGCACCCAATCGTTGAACATTTTCTAGAAATTATATACAAAGTTTTGGTTATGATACAATTCAATAATAACAGGAAGTTATTTTATGCTACGTAAATTAAAGCAGGCTGATTTAACTGCAAATTAACTTGTTTCTGTATATAAAGGGTATATTAAACAAACTCTTGAATACGCAGTTGCATTATGGAATAATGGTCTAAATGTACAGCAAACAGTCCAATTAGAAAAGTTCCAAAAACGTGTGTTCCGTATCATACCTGAGGGCAGTATACAACTTATGATTATGCTTTAAATGTCTGAACATTGAGTCCCATTTGACCACCGTAAAACATTGTCAATCAATTTTGCCATAAATCCCAGCAAACATATCAAATTTAAAAATTGACTTCCAAAATCAAATTCTAAACACCCTATGCAACTTAGGAGGCAGAGAAAATATAGGCATCATGGTATAACTATTACCAGATTCAAGAAGGTCTCCTTCCTCATTTGACAGAGTTACCTATGCCGGGGCAAAACATATACTGTCGTATACTGTCCTCCAAGCAAATATAGTAAATAGATTTGTAATGTTTTATCGTAACAGTATACTTTAATGTGAATGGGAAACTTTGTATTATAATGTTTTTCTTGGCCGATTGTAATGAGTGTCCACAATTCAACCCTGAGGATTTTTGTTGTATTTTAATTGTGAAATTTTAATAAAGATACCGCAATCTAATACCGCATTAAGTGGAATATTGGAAGAATAATGTAATACAAAAACAACAATCTGTTGATTGGTAGAATAAATCAGAGTGATGCAATAACAAATAGGTCTGAAGGCCCTATAGGGGTCATTTTGTGGTGTTTTTGAGTAATAACCGATAGTCGCACTACTCATTTTATTGAAAATTCTACCCTTTGGAAACAGGTTTGCTATTAATAGCCTGGATGTAGTAGAATATTTGTGGGAAAAAAGTAAAGGAAAATTTATTTTTGGTTTTTCTGAATCCTTATACTATATAGTGCTCCAGAAAAAAATCCCCATGTCTGGGATTTGGGCAAAATTTTTTAGAGCGATTTAAAATTTTGGCTATTTTTACCATAAATAAGCTCAGACTATATCGGTGCACTAAAATGGGGGTAGGGCAAAGAAATCTTAATTTATATACACTTACAGTTGACCTAAGACAATGAAAGATGACATGGACTTGCTTTTATAATAACTCGTTGATTTCTCCTTGATTAAAATTTTTATGATGACGTCATCACGCCATAATTTAAGATGGCGCCCATTTTGCCGGGAAAAACAATATACTTCCCATAAAACTGAATTATATCAGTATTAAAGTGCAAATGACACAATAATTCCAAGTAGGCCACATAAAATGTTTTCTGTTTCGGTTTTTCTAGATTAATATACTATAGTGCTGCAGAAAAAAAAATCCCCATGTCTGGGGTTTGGGAAATTATGTTTGGAGAACTTCGAAATTTGGACTATTTTTTACAATAAAAAAGTTCTACGATGAGGTTGGGAAAATAAATCTTATTTGTCCACATTTACAGTTGACTTGTAACAATTAAAAATTTCATGAACTGAACGTAATAACTGATCTTTGTTTTTGGTTCTTAAATCATATTTTTATTATAACGTCGTCAACCCTTAATTTAATTCAAGATGGCTGCCATTTTGGCCAAAAGTATTTCCACTTGTATCTAAATGTTATCGTCATTAAAAATTTTAAAAAATAATTCAAATACCATGTGTCAGAAACAGGTTTCGTGAAATTAAAATGTCAACATGATATTCTAACTAAGCTATCTGGTATTCAAATTGACTTAAAATGACATTTTGAATAATGTGATATACAAATTGGTGTAAATTGCATTGAAAGTAGGTCATATGATATTCAAATTGGCTCAAATTACATTCTATAACATATTTTAAGTAAACATAGGCTTAGGCCTATATAACAAGGATATCAATTTAAAAGCATTATATTGTTGTTGAACACCTAAAAAAATATGCATATTAAACTAAATTATGCAAATTACTGCTGAACTTTTATTTTTAAAAATTGACATAGTTACAAAACCGTAATACTATAAACATTGCAATCTTGTTAAAAAAAACACATATGGAAAGATCATTAATATAAAAATATGACATAAATACCAGCCACTTTAAAATCCAGTAGGACTGTTAATGCCATTTGCTATTGATTCCAAAATGATTCGAGGGCGTATGTTAAGTCCAAGTATACCTTTTAATTAGGCTATAGTAGTCCAAATGACATTCTAACTAGAATATCTGGTATTTAAATAGGTCAATAGTTAACTAAGTATTTTAAATGATACTCAAATTGACCCAAATTGACATTCTAAGTTGGCTATTTGGTGAAGTAGCAGACATGACAACAAACGGCTATCTGGTATTCAAATTGACCTAAATTGCATTGTAAATAGACCATATGCTATTCAAATTAGCTCAGTAGTCATCTGCATTTAAATTGGCCTTAACTATATTTTAAGTAGACTATCCGATATTTAAGTTAAACAATATTTTAATTAGGAACATTTTTACACCCAGTATGATTATTTGTCATTTATGTCAGTTTTATTACTAGATACCCTAGATAGAAATGTTATTTAGGCTAAATTGAATATCAGACAGCCTACTTAAAATGTAACTTAAGCTAATTCAAATAACAAATAACCTAGTTAAAATGTCATTTGGGCCAATTTGAATACCAGATAGCATAGTAAAATATCATTAGGCCAATTTGAATACCAAATAACATAGTTAATATTTCACTTGGGTCAATTTTAATACCAGACAGTCTGCTTAAAATGTCATTTAGGTTAATTTTAATACGAGCTAGTTAGAATGTCATTTGTGGCACTTTGAATACAAGATACTCTAATTGAAATGTCATTTACCTAAATTTGAGTACCAGATAACATAGTTAAATTGTCATTTGGATCAACTTCAACACAAGACAGCGTAATTAAAATATAATTTAGGTCAATTTTAATAACCAATAGCCTAACTATATTGTAATTTGAGCGAATTTTAAAATAAGTCAGGCGACTTAAAATGACATTGACCATTTTGAATAACACATTTACATAGTTAAATTGTCATTTGGGGCAATTTGAACACCATTTAGGTCAATTGTAGCAACAGATTACCACTTAAAATGTAGTTTACATCGATTTAAATATGAGATACCATAGTAAAAATTCCATTTGTGTCAATTTGAATAGCCTAAGATAGCCTAATTTAAAATGTTGAGGTCAATTTGAATACAAGATAAGATAGCTTAATTGATGCTTGAAATGTCATTTTGGCCATTTATAATAACAGATAAGGTATTTAAATTCACATTTTTGTCAATTTGAACATGGGATAGACTACTTAAATATCATTTAGACCAATGTGAATAACATATAACATAGTTAAATTGTTAGTTGGGGCAATGTGTACACCGATTAGATAAATTGTAATACCAGATTGCCACTTAAGATGTAGTTTACGCAAGTTTTAATACCAAATTACCTTTGGTTTATTTGTAATTTAAGCCAGTTTAAATACCAGGTACATAATTAAAATGCCATTTGGGTCAACACAGCCTACTTGGAATGTCATTTAGGCCAATTTGAATACCAAATAGCATAGTTAATTTGTTATTTTGGTCAATTTTAATAACAGATAGCCTAGTTAATTACAAACATGTCGTTTAGGCAAATGTAAATACACGATGACCCAGCTATGATGTAATTTGAGCCAACTTGAATATCATATGGCCTACTCTCAATGCAATTAAACCAATTTGTATATCATATTATTCAAATTTAAAAAATAGCCTATTTAAAATGTCATTTTGAGTCACTTTGAATACCAGATAGCCTAGTTAGAATGTTATGTGGACATTTTAATATCACAAAACCTGTTTCAGACATATGGTATCCCACTATTTGATTTTTTTTTAAATTTTTAATAACGATATCATTTAGATATAATTAAAAATACTTCTGACCAAAATGGCCGCCATCTTGAATTAAAGGTTGATGACATAATCATAAAAATATGTATCATAATTAAAGATTAGTTATTATGTTCAGTTCTTGCAATTTTTAATTGTCACAGGTCAACTGTAAATGTGAAAATATAAAATGTATTTTCTCTAACCCCATCATAGTAAGTTAATGTAGAACTTTTTTTTGGTAAAAAATATTCCAAATTTCGAAGTTTTCCAAACATAATTTCCCAAACCTAAGACATGGGGAATTTTTTTTCTGCAGCACTACATAGTATACTGATTTTGAAAAACCAAAATAGAAAACGCTTTACTAGTCCTACTTGGGAGTATTGTGTCGTTTGCACTTTAATACTGATATAATTAAGTTTTAAAGAAAAATATTGTTTTTCCCACCAAAATGGGCGCCACCTTGGATTATGGCATGATGACGTCATCATAACAATTTTAATTAAGCGGCAAATCAACAATTCATTATAAAAGTAAGTCCATACCATTTTTCATTGTCACAGGTTAATATTAAGTGTATATAAATTAAGATTCATTTGCCCTATCCCCATCTTAGTGCACCAATATAGACTCATCTTATGGTAAAAATAGCCCAAAAAACAAAGTGCTCTAAAAAATGTTGCCCAAACCCCAGGCATGGGGATTTTTTTTTTGGAGCACTATATAGTATCAGAATTCAGAAAAACCAAAAATAAATTTTCCTTTACTTTTTTCCCACAAAGGTTCATTTCAGGAGTTCTACAACCAGGCTATAACTCGAATTTTAACCCACCACATAAAACAACGAGCTATTGTAATCACTGAATTAAATACCAGGGGCGGATGAAGGAATTTGTGATGAGGGTGACGTGTCATTGGTTTTGAGTTTGACAAGGAAAAACCTATTTTTCCCCTTTGCAGTGTTTCACTTTCTTCGATATTTTTTTTAATTTATTGGAAATTGTCCAGTATGCCATGGTTTTGGGCCACTCTTTATAGGGCTCGCTTCCTTAAAACTTCCCAATACCATGCTAAATATGGCAGCAGATGACGAATATGATGATGGTAGTAGTGGTGGTGTGTTCATTAGTACCGATGGTGGTAGTATTTGAGACGTGGTGGTGGTTAAAGCGGTGGTGATGATAGTAGTGATAGTGTTGATTATGGTATTGACGTTGGTGTTGATGGTATTGGCTATTGGTACTAAAGTTTGTGGTAGTATTTGTGATGGTGGTATCATGGATATGGTACTATGGTGATGATGGTACTGATGGTGGTGGTATTTGCCGTTTTGGTGATGGTGTTGGTGGTATTGATGGTGGTAGTACTGCTAGTTGTGGACATGGTATTTATGTGATAGTGGTATGTTGTTGACGGTATTGATGGTGACGATTATGATCATGATAATCACAGTGTTAAGAACATTTTTTGTTGTAAACAAAAACGTCAGTTTACCCAGATTTTGTATCGTAGAAACCACAGGCTAGATTTTCTTGGTACACCAGTGATTGCTATAATAAATATTAGTAATGTTAATGTATATTTTTGCCAACAAATATATATACAAGTAATCATAAAAAAGTAGCATCCGTATTTTGAAGTAGGGTCGCCGTAAATAGCCAACCAACCATGTAATGACGAATCATTCAATTGTAAATGCAAATAGCGCAGTAAAGACAAATCCACACCCCATATGGGGAATTCAAAAAGTGCATACGCATACGGGTGGGAGGGTGTGTAGAGGAGGGTCGTGGTCCAGGATAGGTTTTATGTATGCATATTGTACGCAAGTTAACTAAAGAATTGTCTTATTGATTTAGAAAAACGCATTTAACCAGACATTTCAGTTCCGTAATGTCCAAAGCGGGACATGCTGATCTAAAGTGTGAGATCCATGCTAGGAAGCGGGACACAGTCTCATTGGTAGTCTAATTTAATACAACGCATGTTATTATGGGCCTAAAATTAACTAAAATAAAAAAAAATCGAGAGGCTATATAAAATGTAAAAGTCGACTCAAAAACGTTAGAACGTTAATATATACAAGTCATACTTTATCATTTAAAAATACATGGTATACATTATGCATTTTGATTTTAGTTGTTATTTAGTGGTCAAAATAGACACATGCTACTTGACTGCCTTTATTTCCAATATTTTAAAAAGCCGACCAGTTAGAGCTTTGGTGGACCAGCGGAACCAGCACTAAAATGGGACAATCCCGGTGAATGCAGGACAGTTGGAAGATATAGAACATGGGACTTTGGGTGTGGTTGTACACTGAAATCTGTATATGTAAACCTACATTATGTGGAATTAGAGGAAGTTTGTAAGTAACTGTAGCATTAATTGGCTCGTTGTCTCGAAACACGCTAATTGAAGACACACCACTGATAAGATACGTCTTCAGTAAATCAGATCCATGACCCATTCTGAAGAAAAAAATGGACAAAGGGTAGAAAACAATATATATATTATATTATATAACACTTGTTTATATTCTGCTATTTTATCTGTTCATAAGTCAAGTTAAATTGATTAAAAGTACTATTGCATGGTAACTTTACTAATGCATGGTAACAAAACACTATTCAACGTTTTGGTAGAGAAAGACTAACGTGCGGCATTTTCACATCTGCAAAAATTGGAATCAATAAGCATTAACTGTAAAAAATAGTACACTCACTACTATAATGTCAGCGTGAGCACAAACAAAGTTACGTGATAACATTATGTTTACAAAATGTTATATCAAACGGACCTTATAGTACTACATTACGCGTAATAATTATTATAATGCATTGCCGCTCGACCGTCTTTTCACATACAGCTTTCTGTTTATCATCAGATATCAACTTTTGATATAAAGAGAGAAACAATGTAAAAACAAACAAAACATTTCAGATAGTATTACACATTAACACTTTTTCTAAAATAAATAATACATACGTTGTAGTATCAAACGGAACATCGTTACCAGGCCCAGTAGCAACCACATTGCTTCCAAAATTGATGAAAATAACGACATCATTACCTTAAATATTAAACGTAATATACAACTTATAAATTAATGTATGTATTTAAGCTATTACTACAACAATTGAATCAATTTCTCACTTCTTTGAAATTAAATTTAAGATTTTAATTGTCCACAGCACCACCAGACAGCGATTTGCAAAAACAATGAACACATAAGTAATCGGTAAACCGACATTTTAATGTATTTGGCTATCTTCGTTTGATTTTAATTATAGACATAATTGAAATCACAAAGCAAATTTAAAGAATATCGAGAGACATGGAATCAATAATATTAATAATATATCTATCTGAAAATTCGGAATAAATTACAGGATACTTGGAACGAGCGAAGCAAGAAGTACGGGCAACAGAACTCCTAAGTATCCAAGATTATCTTGGGGTCTCAGCTAGTCTCCGGGATCCCGGAATTATCAAACATTTCTCGGGAATTTAGTTTCCTAGAAAATTCTCCAGAGTTTATGAAAGTTTCACATCTATAGCATAAATTGGTCTATTGAAAATAGGTTGAAAATAAGTAGACATTAGCAGGAAATATCTGAACAGTGAAAACACCACATGTGTCTGTAGTTTTGGGCCGACAACGCAACACCCCCTCAGATGTCTTCTAGTACAGCAGAAATGTTATCAGATGGACTTAACTCTCTAATGACACTGCTAACGATTATGAAAAGCATTGACTGAAATACAATATCTAGTTGTAACGCCTCTGTGGATTCTAGAAGTATTTCCTATGAGTTTTGAACAATAGTATTATAGTGACAAAATTTCAGAAACTTTTGTTTAAAATTAACGCAGTTTTAACTTATAAATATGGTACTTTTGCACATATTTGAAGAAGAGTAGACCTTATAGAAAATGGTCAGACGACCACAAAAAAATCTCTAAGATTTCTGTTTTTTACACTAAGGACTACTGTAATTAATTATAAATGTCACATTTTCCATTTGCAGGGTGACGGTAAAAATGAAAATTCCAAACTACATACTTGTATTCGTCAGAAGAGTCACAGTAGCGGATGATGAGCGGTTGGTTTCAAATTGAATGATGCTTTTGTTACCATTCTTCATGGCCATGATATCTAAACGTTATTATGATAATATGTGACATATATATTATTACCCCAGTGATTGGAACAAACACCTATGGAATACAATCCATTCCATAATGTTACTGCTGTATTCAGCGCATATGGCATTTGTACCTCCCAGGTACCCACATACTCCTGGGTGGAGAGAGGCAACGTGGATAAAGTGTCTTACCTACGAACAAAAACTTCCGAACGGAGTGGGACTCGAACCACCGACCTCGTGATTGGAAGTCCGAAACGCAACCGCTGCGCCCACTGCTTCCACTATTATTAAGAATTAATATCTAACTTTATATATTACCAATTAAAATCAAATTATTGCATAATTAAAAAAAAACCTATATCACCTGTCTTTCTCATTATATCAAAAACATAATTTCTGATTAGTCATATGTGTTGTAATGTAATGTTTATTAGAATTGTTAAAAAAATCAGCTAAGCAGGATCTCAAACGAAATAAGTTATATAAAAAAGCTGATTTATTTACAATTATAAGTGTATCAAATTGATCTCACTTTACATGCGTACAGGATGACTAGTGCTGTTACGATGTACTAGGTTGAGTGTGCGAAGAGTTGCTTTCCAATCGAACTTGAACTCGCCTTGCTTTCCAATCGAACTTGAACTCGCCATGTAGGTCCTAATAGTAGGCTGACTGGTATAGTCATCTGCATATCAAGCAGAATACCCGGGTTCGAGTCGCGGTTGGGACAACGTCTTTTCAACATCAGCAGAATTTTCATTGTTGACGTTTCAAGTTTCTCAAAAATAGATCAAGCTTGTCATGGCAAAACCACCAAGTTGTCGCACAGGAAGTTATTGAGAAATAAGCAAATAAACAACAGGAAATATAAACAAATACAAATGAAATTTGTACATATTTTGTCCAATAAAGAAAGTAACTGCACAGAAACAGAACCTAGTCAGCATGCTGCTAACTGGGTTCTGTGCTTGAGCAACAAAGTAACAAATGAGTGTCCTAGGTCTTATGCATTACTTACCGACAGATGGAAGTTCTACCGAAATCGAGGCTTCTCCTGATATATTTAGATCTTTCAAAATATGATTTTCGAGAGCACTACTCAATAAACTCAGTGGTTGCGAATGTAGATTGTTAAGGACCTGTAAAATTAATATTTAACAACTTAGAATCCATGTCGAAATTATACTGTAATTACTGCAGTAGTAAATTGATCTACTGCAGTTACTTAAATGAATCCAGTGCCTATTATGTTTTCTTTGGTCACTGCATTGACATACAAGGTCACATATTGACATGTTGTTTTCAGTACCGTACGTCCTTTTTTCAGTTACTATTTTCTTTTTCTATTTGAGGCTAGTCGTAGCAAACCCACCAAGTTGTCGCACAGGAAGATATTGAGAAATAAGCAAATGAACAACAGGAAATATAAAAAAAATACAAAGGAAATTTGTGTGAATTTTGTCCAATAACTTCAGTTATAGATGTCAGATTTTTATAGTTGATACCTCATTTTAAAGCTTGTGAAAGGTGTAATATTGTTTCAACAATATCTAAAATTTACGTTTTTCTACAACTTGGTGATTTTGCCGTGTCATACCTCATTTTAGTAAGTTTATTTCAAAATCATCTTATAAATATTCAGTGATGAAAATAAATGTACAACCATGTAAATTTACAATTATATAAAATATTAATACAACCTAAATTTGCGGTTCAAATTTTTGAAATTGAAAATGAAATTGGAACAAAATAGGCAAAAAAAAACAGATACCTTTGACATATCCTCCTTGATTAAATCAAAAACAACATCACCATCAACATATAAAAAAAACAAAATAATGACACAGATAGTAATAATAATATTAATATCTGTAATAAAAATTATAATCTTACAATGCTGTACATTAAAATAGTATCTACTTGTCTCCTTTATTAATAGGGTGTCTTAACCACTTAATATTTACATGGCGTAAAAGTGCCAAATTTGTCATGTAGCTGCCTTTGGACCTATAAATTGATTTTAGCCTAGGAGCCACCCTGAATGCTTTCGATTTTTCAAGATGGCGGCCAAAATTTAAAATGGCCGCCATTTCATGTAACAACGTATATCTCGGCAACTACTGGTCTAAAAGTGTTAATTTTGGTGGCAAACTGTTCGGAATAACCATATTCCTATGTGACCTAATGGAACATTTTGTTGAAAAATGGCCGGAA
>JAOTQE010008901.1:0-11113 GCA_025631205.1 Nesometra sesokonis | reverse complement strand
ATTTATTCAACTCTATTATTTATAAACCAACATGGCCAACAGTAAAATGTAGAACCGGTTGTTACTTTTGATTTGCCCTTATTTTACAAAGCCCGTTTAATGTTGGAAACATCACCAGCTAAGGAGACCTTCGGAGACGTTGTTCTTCAACTTGGAGGGTTTCATACTATGTTTTTTTTTTTGGTAGTATAGGTCAGATGCAATATTCTGAAATAATAGATTTGCTGTAGTTTATACTAGAAACTCCATAAATAAAATGCTTTGTGGAAAGGCTAATTCAAGAGCATAGAGAGCACACTTCTAGTAAGTGTCATTTATTCAATCCTGATTGAAAAATGTGAAATTGATTTTTTTAAGGAGACCGATGACATATATTTGCGTATTGTAGATACAGATGAAGACATAACCAAAGGGGAAAATGATGCATTACGATGTCTCGTCGGTGAAAAACTTGACACTTGTATAATAAAGTTGAACCATGCAAGGGATTTCTCGAACGATAAATGGACGGTACTGAGTCTGGAAAAATAGCGTTCCGGCTCCACGACAAGACATCCATTCATAAGTACTGATGAAAAAAGGCTATATAAATGTGGTAATAGAGTGGTCCCGAGACCAGACTACCAATTGAACATTACGCTCACCAGAAGAGCTGATACTTGATAAAGTATTGTAATACGTACCAGCAATTAAGTTAAATCCATTACAGTCCTAAGTTTAATAAAAAATGTACATAACCAACATATAAACGTGTACATGCTTTCTGTTTATTTATTATTGGTGTAATTGTGAACAAGAGTGCACAACAAATTCTTGCAAATGCAGAAACTCTGACTTAAGTTGTACAGTGGCATGCGGCAATTGAGGGATAAGTTGCAGTAACTGCCAGGTTGAAAAAGAGATACAAGGACACAACAGCTGCATACCTTTGAAGTGTGATAACACGTTTGTCTAAATTGTCTAGATGTGGCTGAAAATTGTATTAATTTGTATATTATATTGTTATATATAATGTTAACTGGTGTATTTGACCTTAAAACATGGGTAGCCACAAAAATACAGGAAAAATATAATAATAATAATAATAGTAATAATAATAATAATAATAATAAAACACTTGTAATGCGCCAATTCCAAAATTATTATTATTATTAATAATAATAATAACAATAAAAATAACAATAAAAATAATAACAATAACAATAACAATATTAATAATATTAATAATAATAATAACAGCAGCAACAACAACAACAACAACAACAACAACAATAATGATAATAAATTTAATACCTAGTATATAAGTAAATTTCGTTGATGTGTCATCTACATTTTTCCGACAGTCAAATTTATCGTGATTTATAAATTACTTAATACTAATTATTAGATCTTAATTTACTAATATTATTTCAAATATGAAAGACATGTAATTTTTTAAACAATACTAATAGTTTTAGCTTAGTACGTGTCTACATATTTTACGAAAATAATAATAGTAAAATCATAAGCCCTCGAGATTATTTTCGAATATACCATTTTGATAAATATTGGTAAATTTTTCCTCCATTCTTTATTCTACTTTGAAAATTAAAATGCAAAAAAGAAATTGAAAAAATATTTTTAAATTGTTGCAACTCAACTCCAACCATGGAAGGGTGGATGCTTTCCCTTCAAATATTTAATTGTGTTGAATTGTAACACTCCCGAAACTAATTAAATGTGAAAGAGTGTCATTTCCGAGCATGCGATGTGCAAGGCCTATCATTTAAATTTTCCCACCTCAGTCTTAGCCATTATGTGGTCTGAGGTGAAGCATTGTTTTTTGCCGACTTCAAACATTGACAAAACATGCCTCAATTACGTCGAATTATAACATTTCCGGAAATAGTTTGGTATAAAGGAAATAAAATGAATACTTAAATAGCCTGTAACAATTTCTGATAGTAATTACAGAGTTAAATATGGAATAAATAAAATATTTTTTTTACATATTCACTTTGTTGAATATTTTTTTCTGAAGTGCAACATAGTGCACTCCAATAATGAAAAATAACTTAGGGAACCTCTCATGCCCACAGGGACCCCTTAACCCCAAAGCCTTTACGGTCATGATGATTAAATCCTAAGGCTTCTTAAAAATTGAACCCAGAACTTGGTAGACATGCACTAACCCAAGCTATAGTGGTGTAAGTAGGCTATTTATTTAGGAGATTTAAGAAGTGGCAATGTTACAGTCGCATCCTATTTATTTAAATTGCCATATAAACAAAACATGTACCTATGGAGGACCTAATTTGCAAAGGGTATGAAAGTGAGATAAAATATCGAAGACCTTACCAAATTTTAAGCATGTTTTAATTGCAATCAACTGAATCAGGAGCCAAAAACAAATAAAGCAATTCGCCATGATCGTCCTCTTGTTCCGATTAAAGGTATATCGAAATACAGTACAAATGAAGAATACAATAAACAAGGAAGTTCTGAGATCAATGAGCTGTAACATGACGTAGGCCTACTGTTCTAAATTTAGAAAGCGACTTTTATGGCCGTAAACTCACCTAAAATGAACATAAGAAATGTTGTAAATAATAAAGGCCCTTTGATACAACAAAAAATTGATTGTGGTATACTAAGTGCAGACAACTTTTCTTCTTGTTTAGGTTGTTATAAACCTTTGGTTGAAGCAATTCCCCAATCATAGCTGTACGTAATGGTGTTTGGCCAAGATTTGTTTACTTGTTTACTGTTTTACAACTGTAAAGTGTTAAACCTTGGCAGGGGCGGCGGAACAAGGGGACGATGTTAAATTTTCCTCAGCTACCCCACCCCCGTGGGACGCATCCATGTACTTTAGAGAGTGGGTGCTCAACCCGATTAGAATTCGAGAAGCAAGAAAAAACAAAGAACGTTATTGTGTATTAATTTTTCATTGTCCCTGGGGTTTTCTTGGCTAAAATGTTCATATTAACCATATTTAATTTCTGTTTTTCTGTATTGCTTCAGACCTCTAAAACAGTGTTGGCACCACGTGGGAGGGGGACTAGACCCCCTGTCGGAGGAACTCCCTCCCCTCGAGGAGAAATCGAAGGCGTCGTTGGGGCTTTCTAGGGTATTGTCAAGGTCCAGTCGAGAAAATAGGACAAATAGTTTTTTTTCCTTCTTTGTAAAATTGAAAACTGGGGACACACCAACCTCAACTTCCTCCTACCTGTCGGGATGTTGCCTTACTGCCGGGGAATTCCTGGCGCCGTCACTCTCTAAAAGGGAAGTGCTGGGGCACTCTATCGTACTGGCAAATAAAACTCGATTTTTTAATTGAAGTGGCATTTCAAGAGGACTCTCTCCCTCAGTTGTCACGGGGTGGGGGGAGTTGTTTGTCTTCTCCATCTCTCTTCCGCCGCACATGGTCGCAGTGATCAAGAGTAATAAAAACATCGATTACACTCGAGGGTATTACAATGATCTCCGTCTGTTTTGGTGTGTGTGGGGGGGGGGTGGAGGTGGGTATGTGTGTGTCGAGACGGGGTGGATATGTGTCTGCCTGCATCTAATCTAAAAAAAAAACATTGGATCAATTTACTTGAAAATGTCAGACCATGTCAGATCCAACTGTACCTAAGTCCTCACGAGATTATTGGATGATTTTGTTGAACCTACTTTATTTTGTTTTAATATATTCATTTTGGACTTCGACGCATCTTAAATATTTAATATCTACACTGGACCTGAACACTTTCTTTGGTGGTAAAGATCAGAGCGACAATTATTAATTGCACTTTATACCGAACTAAATAATTTTATAGGGCTTATTGTAGAACTGTTGTCTATTCTGTTATCTAAATGTGACATATCGTAACAATATAAAAAGCAGTTAAACGCCTTCATTAAGCAATTACATTAGGTCTATTGATATCTAAAACAATTAATGTTAGGGTCAAAGATCGCTTAGAGGCCATTAAGGTCTAATGTTCATAATGGTTCAATTGAGCAAATATTGATCAGGAATGATCTTCTAAACATAAAATACACGTCACCTTAAGGGTTTGGGCTAAACCCGGACTTGGGTTAAATGTCATTAAGTGGCCATTAGGAAAAAAAATAACAGGGATAAAATAACAATCACTGGCGCCTCCCACATCAAAGCCTGGGGCCAAGGCTCACTTGAGGTTACCAAAGTCCAACCGACCCACAATTTCGAAAATTATGGTCAGCCTTTATTTCGGTGTAACATTTTGTCTAACCCTGAAAATAATGAAATGCATATAATAATCCTGGAAATTGTTTCATACAGTCTACCTTCTGATTTATACACCTCTATGTCTGGAGGGTGTGTGTAAATGAGAACGTTTGTAAATTAGAAGGTTTATGAAAACAGACAAAATAAGGCTTGCAAAACACTTACCTTGATTTTTTTTAATCTGCTGTTTTGTTTAATTAATGAAAGAAAATTTTCAAAACCAAAGTAGCTTTTACGAATCCATGTCAAACATGTTTCTTTGGACAGCCGGCATCATCAGCGAGCAAAACCGGCAACACTATACGTAACTGGGGCGGATTGGGGTGGGGGATCAAACACAGAGAAAAAGTTAGTATGGAAACAGTCTTTTAATTACAATATCAAGACAGTTAAATAAGGATTTGAATACAATGAACCGTTTATGCTTGTAATATCCGGTACATTATACTATTATAACATTATACCTGCCCCCTCAAATCCAGAATTACAAATGCGCCTTCTTTACATACATGAGATGCTTTATTACTTGCATACAATACAGGCATCAACATGCAGAAAGGTCAAGTAAATAAAACGAATAAAAACATTAATATGTGAATACTACAAGCTTGAAAGCGTATCCTAATTTTAAAATCTGTGAACCCCCTCTAGGCGGGAGAGTTGACCTACTTTAGTTCCGATTGCAGAGCTGTTGGCATTAAACTAAATTGCTGTATTATTGCACTTCTAGATGCCCATCGCCCCCACCAAATCAAAAATGTCAAGAAAACAACACGCTTCATCATGGTTTGCCGTGTTGCAAAATCTTTATATTCTTGCACCTCTAGATGATCGGAAATTATGTTATAAATGATTCTGAAATATACCGTTATCGCAATTTAACCCAATTGAGGTATGACAATGTTATTATTTGAATGTAAAGATAAAACCACATCCACCTATTTCTCACCATGGATGGTTCTGGGATAGAAAAACTTCAGAATAGTGACACTCAGACACACAGAGGTAATTCTATGCGTTAAAATTTAGCAAAATTGAAGGATAATTTGACAATATAAAAAGACAACACTACGGTAACCTCAGGTTTATCACGATAAGCTGAGATTAGAAAATGTATAGAATTAGGGACTACTTTCTATTTCCTTTCACGAATGTGAAGGACTGAGGAGTTTTTTTCATACACGAAGTTGGCAGCGGCACATGTCAATTAGGAAGTTCACCCAAATGGGAGTTGCTAGAAAGGGGAGTTCACCAGCTGTACTCTTAAAAAAACACTGATTGGTGCAGCTGGTGGGACGGGGGTTCAGAATCGTCGTCGAGAAGTATGCAACAAGTCAATTTATAAATCCTAACAAACTACCAAATACCGACCGACCTACAATTTTAAAAATAAGTGTCGGCTTTTTATTTAGTTTTCACATTTTGTCTAACCCTGAAAATTAGGAAATGCATATAATAATCCCTGAAATTGTTTCTTGTAGCGTCTACCTTCTCATTTACACACCCCTCCGTCTAGAAGGTGTGTGTAAATGAGAAGGCAAAACACTTATCTTGATTTTTAAAATCTCCTGTTTGGTAACTAGTAAGTGGCAAAATGTAATGCCCTCGGTACTTATTTTATATTTATATTTCTAATTGACATTTGTATGGGGAAATCGTGCGTCTTGGTTGAGTAGGACGGCATGGTGTGCATGGTAAAACAGTTCTCTTAAAACTTTTATTTTAAACACCAATCAATTAAGTACCTATTTTTATGTATTGTTCGAAAATCATAAAAATCTTAAGGATTGATTTTTACTTGTAATATACCTTCCCAATATGCGCAGAGAAATTTTATCAGACTTTCATTACAATAACAGTGACTTATATGCTCAATGTACTACAAGAAGATTGCATACAACAACCCATAAAATTTCAATGGTGGAGAGCAGCCGATCTTTCCATCAATTTCCATATTGTTTTTCGATCATCATAAACCTACCTGATTATATCGGATTTTATTTGGTTCATATCAGGTCGTGTATGATGTCATAAACGATCAAAAAAGAAATTTCCGTGTGAATTCAGAATTATTATTAAATATTAACCAATCTAAAAGGTGTGAAAACAGTGAAAGGACAGATTTTTTGCCATAAGATCAAAGATCCATGGAATAATTGTGACCCCATGGGGCAAACTATCATATTGTTGACCTGTACGTTTTGCGGTATATCCCTATTCTGTCTACAGTGGTATTACATTTAAGGTAAAGGAAATGTACATTATTACTTGTATCAGATGATTCACAGGTAAACCTATTGTTTATGGAAAGAGTTAAGTTATGTGTGGCAATCATGATTCTATTTGGAAGTTTCAAAGACGATTAGTGGACAAAGAAAAGAACACAAAATTATCATTAATAGTATAGAGGTTTGTATCTAGTGTGCGACACTATCTTTTAAAATTGTGTCCATTGTCAGTACACTAAACAACAAATTAAACAAAAAAAGTCTTCATCATATTTAAGAACAATAATGATTGAAACCTTAAACATGTCAAATGCGCCTCTATTCCTGAAAAATGCCAAATATCCCACTTTTTTATTCGTGTTTCACTAACGGCATGCTACCAATGCTTTATTTTTTACATTGAAAACAAACAGTAACCATACATCATTAACTGGACATATTTAAAAACAATTGTGGCAGAGCCAAGCCATGCTAGTTTTCCACAATAGGCAGAAATTTAAAAATGGTCAATTTGTTCAAATTTTATTTTATTTAAAAAATATAAAGTTAATACTTTCAACGTTCAAACCACTGTACCTTAACAATTGCCAGATATATAATACAAAAAATGTTTTAAAATGGAATTTAAAATAACCTTGCTTAGTCATTGTATACGGATAAACAATTTTGAAATGCAGCTTTCTCGAAACTTACATGTTCAAACTTAAGATTGTTCATAACTTCGCAAGAAACGTCGTATGAAACTAATTTTTTGCATGTTATACATAGAAATGTGTAGTTTATAATCCATAAAAAACTCAATTTTCAATTTTTCGATTTATGTCTCATTTCGCTTGGCTCTGCCACAATTAATACAACAAAAAAAAAACATTTTGCAAATCTACGGTTTATTTAGCAAGAAATTTACAACATTCTAGCATAACGTATTTGGCAAGTTTATGTACTAAATTGATAATTGTGTTAACAAAAATTCCATAGTAACGGTAATTGAGGACGCTATTTCAGGTGAATTTAGGTTCCATATCACGTTCGATTTTTAAGAAAACATAAGTTTTAATTTTGTATGTTGTATTTGAGAGTCTCAGGTTGTATGAATAAAAAGTTATATTTATAAAAATTTATAATGGAGGACGCTATTTCAGGTGAAATTAGGTTCCATATCACGTTCGAATTTTAAGAAAACATAAGTTTTAATTTTGTATGTTGTATTCGAGAGTCTCAGGTTGTATGAATAAAAAGTTATATTTATAACAATTTATTAAAATATACAATTCAAGGTCAAATAATATTGACGCCATACTGCAAGTGATTTAAGACAATTTATAGCATCGGACGACCATGCTGTAATATTTAAGACTGCTAACCACCAAGACCGCGATACACCAATAGTTTATAATTAAAGACGATGTGGAACGTGACGTCACAATTATAGAATGTATTAAAGTTAAGATTATGTAAAGACGGCTTACTACAATCTGATCCATAAATTTTAATTTAAAATTTCTAAGTACGACTATTGTAGAACACATCATACCTGCCAATATTTCTAAACTCAAAAGAGGTAGGATTTCAATCAGTACGAGGACCAGAACCCCAAGCTGGATAGGGTAAAAAGGGGAAGGGAATCACGGAAACGTGTATCATTTGCTCTCCAAGGTCGCCTTAAGTATTAAAGAAAACTCGAATTTTTGGGAAAAATTACGTTTTGAGTATTATATTTATGATTTTCATTTCATTTAATCATTATTTTATCTATCTGTGAAGAATAATTTGAAAACTCCTACAGGTTCATCAGAAAACTTCGATTTTTAGCTGGTCCTCGGGGCGATTTACATTGGGAACATCTTGAAATCTTAGGTTTTTTGGTTGTTTCAAGCTCGGTTATTACTCCCGAACTTGTATATTTCGTTGTTTGTGCTGACCAAACGGATTCTTGAAGGGAATTAATTGAGCTTGAATTTCATTTAAAACTTGGCATAATTGTTGGGTAGTTTTATCGGAAAAGTAGAAAATAAAACATATCCGAACAACAATACGCTGTAGAAATTAACTACTTATGCAACAGAATGATTTGATCCTGGTGCGCTGAGTTCGTTTAACAAATGATAAAAACTAGTGAAAACGTTCCATTATGCTCAGTTTTTAAGAGAAAAAATAAAACAACGACAGTAACCCGGACGTATATGTCATCTAAATAGGAACTTAGCATATATTTTAAGTAATTGTAATGTATTTCGCTAAGAGACATATTTTATTTTGAGAAAAATCAACGATATATTTTATGATAGACATTTACTATTTTATTTTTGTAAAAAAATGGTAGGAACAACTTGCTAAAGTGGTAGACGGTAGGAAAAGTGTAAAGAAAGCGGTAGCCCGCATCTAACATTTCTAGAGCTGCACGTATGCATATGGTTTCCAGAAACCTATGAATGATTTTGAAAAATAGAAGGGCTTCAGATATTTTAAGGAGTGATTTTAATCACATTTCATTTATTGTTAAACACACTGACTTTTGCTTATATTTTTTAACGTTACAACAATTATGAATACGTATCAAATATAAATATCAAACCCAACAATATTTTTTTTTTCAAAATCAATCTCTTGTCATTTTCGAGTGACGTAATAAAGAACTTCGAATATTACCCACTATTTTTTTTAATCATTTACGACTTCGGTGTAAATTCGTCTACTCTGTTTCATAATTTCTAGTGCTTCATTTGCACTAGAACCTTTTATTGCATAAATGAATGTTCTATTGGTTACTGAGTTTACTAATAACCAATCTATGGCGGTTACTACATCACCGTTTATATTTCTACATGCTAGTAGCATGGATATACAATTGCAACTACCGAAATCACGAGAACAAACGGCCTAAAAAAACATCCTCCTGTAATTTATTCATCAGATAATCCTACTGGTCGGTTTTTTGTCTATCTGTTTGTTTGATTATGGACAGCCTAAAAGCAACAGTTTTCATCCGAAATTCTTGAAACTTGGACACATCGACTAAAGATGACGAGTTCATTACATTATTTAATGGAAAGGTCAACGGTCAGAGTCAAGAAAAGGTAAAATTCACGTAATCGGACATAAGTTATGATATACTTGTCACATAGACTTCAAACTTGGTTCACATTGTGCATGAAAGTGCACACCATATCTAACAGCAATTTGAAGGAATAGGGTCAAAGGTAATGGTCAAGATCGTGCAAAATGTTAAATTCACTTAAACAGCCATGTTAGTGGTGAACCTAATGTAATTCCGTGTGATTTTAATGCTCAAAGCAAGTTGTTGACAGATTTGGAATCCTTCGACTGAGTAGAATGCATTCCAATTGGGTGCAATTTTTTCAAATTCGTTACTGGCGGCTATTTTGGATTTCAAAATGGCGGCCATTTGTAAACTCTTGATTGTATAGATATTTTTTATCTCAATAATTATTCCAAATGTGAATGTTCGTGTTGGCTGTAATAAAATAGTTTATCAGAAAATGACTGGAAGTGTTATTTTTGACATTTTAAGCTTTGGCCTTACATAATGGTATGGTCGCAAGAATTCAAAGTTCATCGGGAACACTCTCACGCCAGTCCGAGTTATAAATTTTCGGACCCTGCCTCCCACTACTGCTTAATGAGCACTTTATTGAATATGGTATTTTTGTAACTAATAAAACACAGAGCTGATCTACTTGGAAAGAGAGAAAAGTGTTATTTCCTATATAAGGTACTGTATATCCCAGAGGTTTCAAAGAACTGTTTTGTCGACGATAGTAGGTCCTACTGTACGGAGCTCCAATGAAGAACAGTATGTCTGTTTCCTGGTATCTCCCAACATCATTCCAGTTGGAAAAAAAATCCAAAGATCAAATAGAACTTAAGCAAAGGACTTGGCGTAAGATATCATTGAACAAATTACAACTGCAAGATACACTTAACATGATTTGGTATTTCACACATTTCAGGGAAAATGGAAAACTATGGTAAAAATTGGAAAGAGACCTGAGAGCAGTGGTTTGTGTTGTTACGCTTTAGTGGCCTACGAGATTCCCACAAACATGCTTTTGATTATAGAGTCCATATATAAACAAGTACAAGACCAAGCTAATTAGGAATTCAGAAAGAAAATTCAGTCAGAAAGACACGCACACACACATACCTAAAAGCAACAGTTGTAAACTTGATAGTCTTTCGAGGCCTGTGAAGCACAGATTACAATTCCACCTAAAAACATCGTAATCACTACTGTTTACAGACCCCCTCCCTCCCCGACAGCTCAATTTAGAGATGATTTTTCTAAACTTATTGAACAGTATTCTTTAAATTCAGATCTGATCATCACAGGTGATTTCAACATTCACTTTGACAAGACAGATGATCCACACACCAAAAGCCTTATAGAAATACTGGATTCTTCCAATTTTGTCCAATTAATTGATATGCCTACACAAAAACATGGACATATCTTAGATCTTTTAATTACTAATAACCCTAATCTAATTGCACGTTCACATGTACATCAATATTATATGTCAGATCACTATATCCTCCATGCCCTACTTAATGTCTCTAAACCATCAACAATACGAAGGAAAATTGTTTTCCGTAGTTTTAAGAATATAAACATGGATTCATTAAAATC